>MNCI01019885.1:419543-431814 GCA_015680685.1 Gnetum montanum
GTACTGAATGCACTTAACTAGGAGAGTCAAGGGTTGAGAGAGATTTAATTATCTAGGAAAGTAATTAAACATTTAACAATAATTAATTCCTATTTAGCTTAGCCCACATGCTGCAAGGTTTATCAGAAAGTTCATCTTTATTGTCGTACATAAATGTGTGCTCAGGTACAATTTGCTCTAATAAAGATCTATTCACTTTAAGACTTCTACTGTGGGCACATGGAAATTATTCTAACTCTAGAATGGTAAAACTGCTATAGTTTGGCTAAGGGTCTAAGTCTAGATGCCTAAAACAGGGAAAGACGCCTCTTATTTATAGACATTGTGATGGGCCGCGATATTGCGTACACGATATCACAGGGGTGGACGCGATATCGCGGATGTGATATTGTGGCTCATCATACCCCCATGACTAAATGAAAACTTGTCCTCGAGTTCTTTACAAAATATTGGGAAGGTATGGGATTATTGACTTGAATGAAACTAATGGTGAATGGAGTGACATGTGAATGGATCATCATTACAACACATAACAAAATTAGTGTTCATGACAACAAGAGTGAACACTATACACATTTGACATCCAGCCTTATTTGGTAGCTAAGAGAGAAGAGAGAGAGAAAAGAAGAAGCTTGTTGCTGCTGATACCAAGATTGCACTTTTCATTATCCATCCATAAGCTCGCCATCAATCTTGTTCCTTGCATAACTACTCCAGCACCAGTCCATTCCAAGTGTTCCCTTTAGATCCAATCCATTGGTGTATGATTGCCATCTACACACACAACACCATCTTATATATAGCAAGGGTAAATGAATCACAATGCAGTATATACCTTGCCTTAGTGTAAGGTCCATTGGCTGAGTTGTGATATGGCTAATGTGGATTCTGGAGATATAGTACTGGTGATTGCCCAAGGTGTACGGGTTAAGATAAAATTGAAAAAATTGGACCACGACCCCCATGACTAAGAGTGAACCTCCAGTAGCGATAGAATGGAAAAAGATAAGGAATAAGAAAGATGAAGAAAAAGAAACAACGGAAACGCCGATAAAATGGATGTTAGAGATGGAAAGGAACAAAATAAATGTTAATTGCAAAAATGTTTAAGGGAAAGAAATTAACTAATGCACCAAATAGGAATGCCAGTGGGTCCTCCCAAAAGTAGGCTCATGCCCTTAATGCCTTGACAATCCCACATTCAAAGAGTCTGTAGGCTCTAAAAATGTCATTTGGAAACAAGAGTTAAAGTCTTAATCACAAGAGTTTACCAAAAAGAAAACAATGCATCAACCAAAATATGGACTATTGATACAATTGGTAATGAGGTGAAAAATGGAGATAGAAGGATGGAAAGAGGAGAATGGAATGGAGTCTTAAGAACAAGGTGGTGTACAGCCCCTTGTGTATTAATGGTTAATGTGACTTAGTAGATCTCATTCCAAATCCAGCCTCAAACAATTCGCATCCAATGACTTCGCATTAATACATTTGGCCAATCCATCCATCTCGAGTAACGAGAATGCTTCCGTCAAAAAGTCACCATCATTCCGACGAAATGATAAAGGAGAAAGTAAGAAGCGAGAAAGGGCCTTAGTTAGAGGGAACATGTTTGTTTAGTTCCATAACTAGTGCTTGTAGCACAAATGATTATTTCGTCTAAGGGGTGTGCTTTGAATTCCCACTTTTCACTTTTGTGACATTTTTTTTCTTTTGTGAGAACCACACCATGCAAAGACTTATTATTTTTATTAGCTCAACTTCTCAATAATGGAGCAGGGTCGGAATGGTAAGGAAAACTCAAGAAGAAAAAATCCAAGCACCCAAGAGAATGGCCAGCACAAATGCATTAAATCCCCTTGAAGTCACACCCTTTTTAATCCTTGAGTCCTTCCTTAGTTTGAGAAGTACCCAGTCACCGATTTGTTGATAGTTCTTATTATTCAAGGAAAAGGTACTGTACATTTCCAAGCCAAGAGAAACCATAGAAATTCATGAATGCATGGATGACGTGGACTCATTGCCTGTTATATCAAAAGAACCATACTCTAGTATCAACATCATAACTCAAAGGTAGAAACCAAACATTAGCAACCAATAGAATATAGTTTATACCATCATCAACACTTATTAGGTGACAAACTTAACAAAACAAAATAAATGAACAAACAAATAAAAGAAAAAGTATGAATGATGTTGCAAAAAAAAAAGTAAGAAAAGTTAAAGAAATTTGTAAAAAAAAATGTATAAAACAAAAACTTAAAAAGGAACTGAGGGCCTTGATTTATCAACATAGGTGGCCATCTCCCCCATGACTGAGTTGGAAAGGGGAGATCTGAAATAATGAGTGAGGTCGTCCTTTCTCCAATGTACTATGTGCATTGACTGTTCTAGATTCATGATAAGGTTTGGTCTATTGCACATCGACTAGTATTCTCCCATCATAGCATTTTTTTTAATTTTTTAGGAGTTTCCAACTTCCCCCAATTGATGTTTTCAGGTTAAGGGTTGAAAATTGGTGACACTCTTGCTCCAGTGCATCTATGCCTTCTACGTGGGTGCAAGTTGGTCCCCCAATTAGTTCCATGCACATTGGTGAGTTTCTCTCTTGATTAGTTGTCAACCACTGGGTGTCTTCTTTTTGTGTGGTTACTACATACAAGCATTTTTGTATGTTAATTTCTTGGGCACACCAGTTGCATGCAAGAAATGCTAAATATTTCTATACGTAATCACCCCTTGTATCACTGTATGTGATGCATGGAACTTTCTTCTTCTTGATCTTCCCAAAAGTGTTTTGCTTAGATATTTCTAGGGAAAGATCGTGGATTCCTAGGCATGTGTTTATGGTACTTAGCCATGCCCTCCCCATTATTATTGGGAAGTCCCCTTTGTCATTGTTTACTTGTATCACTAGGAAATCAGCTGGGTATGACCAACCACACATAGTGGTAACGATGTCCTCCACTAGTCCCAAGGGAACAGTGATGGACTAGTCAGCCAGCTCTAAGAAAATATTGCTCTTCTTTAGTGGAGGCAGGTTGCAGGCTTTATACATCTCTTATGATATTAAGTTGACTCCAGAACCTGAGTCCAGAAGAACTTTACATGGTTCATTCTCAGCAACTTGGAGGTAGATTAAAGGACTTCCAGGATCACAGAATTTCTTAGGAAGGTGTCCCTCCTTAATCCAGTTAGTAACAACATGTGTTAACATAACCGTGTGCGTTGAGCTCTGTTTTTGATTTGAAGGGAGCTCTGAAGCCTTACTTGATAGAGAGGTGTTCAGATGTTCAACCGCTTGTGATAGTGAGGGCTTGGTTGGATTGTTGGTTCTGAAGAAAGGATCTTTTCTACATAAGGTTGTTAGAACCAACCGTAGGTTGAGGATTCATAGCCCTTGTGCATTGGGTTGCTACGATTGAGTGGGGAGTACGCATTGCTAGAGCGGGTGGTAATGGAGCTATTGGTGTGAGAGTTGCAGATGGGTTTGGAGGATGGCATGTCTGTGGGTTGTCTCTTCTAAGAGAAGGAGTCCTATAATACTCTCGAGCTTGGTAGTGACATTGTGATGTCACGTGACCAACAGAGTCACGTGGAGAGATTGGCTACTGCACGTAATAGCCATATGGATCTGGTTGTCGGTAAGGATATTGTTGCCTTAGCGGTGGCATCCCCCATGATTGTGGGTATTGCCACTGCTGGTGTTGCTCAATAGGTTGTGGTGGAGTTCCACTTGGATAATACGTTAAAGGTTGGTGGAACTGCCTTGGGTTACCTTGGGGATAAGGTAACCTTTGGGATGCTTGCTGTTTGTTAAGTCGTGGGTTGAGTGCATACACCCTAGACTCTTGTAGATGTGAGATTACTGGGTAACATCCTTTAGGATGGTCGTATTAGCATATCTCACATCCACCTTCATTGTCTATATCAGAGTCTACAACCTCTTCGGTGATGGCCATTTTACCCTTACTTTTGTTACGTGCATGGTCCAAATCCCTCTTTTTCTTTTTATCATAGTCACTACTTCGCTCCTTAGACTCCTCTACGATTTTAAGAACGGTTTCAAATATACTATCTAAGGAGTCCCACATTTGGTCTACCCTTGCCGACACTTCTATTGTTAATTTTTGGAGCGACAAGGTTTTCCTATTCACCATCTCTTCAAGTGATGACTCTTCCTCCTCCTCACAAAATCTCACTTCCCGTTTTCAAAGGGAAGGATTACAGTTGTACTCTTCCGCACTTTCTCTCTTACATAACTCTCCTTCTTCCTTAGCTACTTGCTCCAAAAATCTATGAACCTGATGGGACCTAAGCTCTGATAATCTCCCTTGGGCATATGTTCCAAGGGTTCTCCTAGTTTCATGCCTAACTCCATCTACGAGATGGTGTAACTGATCCTGCTGTGCGTAACCATGGCCTGGGCAACGATGTAACAGTGCATAATAACGGCCCATGGCAGCATCCAAGGGTTCATGATTTTCTTACTTCCATCCTTTGATTTGCTTTTATAGGTTGGACACCCGAGAGTACGTTTGATATTTATCATTAAACAGTTCTAGCATCGTACTCCACCTTCGAATGGATTCCGGTTCTAAGGATCGGTACCAGCTTTCCACTTCTTTTACTAGTGTCCTTGGAAAAAAATTTAATTTTTTCCATTCATTCTCGATGTTATGCAAGGCACATGCATCGTGAAATGCTTGTAAGTGGTTTTGAGGATTAGCATTGTATCCCCCCTCAAATCGTGGGATATTATTCATGTCTAACCTCTTGATCCTACTATCTTTTTGGTGCCTTGTGGGAATTCTTACAGCCTCCGTGATATCTAACATGCTTCGAGTTGTGAGTAGGGGTTCTTCATGGTCATTTCGTTCATAGCATCTATGATGTCTATGCTGTTCCCTACTCTCGCTTCTTCCATGCCGTGATTCTCTAGAGTGCCCTTGTCCTCATTCTCGACTCTCTCGTTGAGGTTTTTCACTCTTTTTATCCTTATCCTCATGGTTCGATTCCTTATGACTGCGTCCTGATGTTGAAGGAGAGGGTGAATGTGACGATGAAGGTGAAGAAGAAGGAGAACCATCACCATGAAGATGTTTCCTACCTTCTCTTCAGTGGTCCCGGCCCCGATGGTCATTACGATCAAACTACCCACCCTTATCATGTGCTTGAGTTCCCTCGTTGAACACTTGGTGTTCGTGGGGATCAGAACTAGGGTTTTGAATCATGGAGTGAAGGTTCTGATACACCACCTCCTCACCATCATTAGGAGGGGGAACATCATTTGGTGGGAAACTTGTTGAAATTGGTTCACCATCTCCAATTTTTGCTTAAAACGTGCAGGGCATTATGGGGTCATTTACCCTTCAAAGATGTGTGATATCTCTCCTGTTGCAAGTCCCTTTGACATTGCACATCTATGGGATGGTAGTCCCTTGTATCGTGGTCACATGCAACATACTTTGCATACAACTGTGACATGCCTATTCGTGCAAGAGCACAAAGGAGCATGTTGGGGACTACTTAGTCTAGAGGCAACACTATGTTACCCTCGAAGTCTCTCCAATGTAGTTGTTCATCTTGATGGAGAATAAAGGTAAATTCGGGTACATATTCATCATGATGAATATATACCACATGGAATTGTTGAGGAACTGGTGGATCTTGCTTACATGTGTTGTGTTGCTGACTATCTCTTGTGTTGGTCCTAGGCAATGAAGTGCTTTTGTGTGAAGAAGAAGACATTTTAGTCTTGTTCAGTGTGCTATGTACCGTTGTCTTATTTTTATTTTGATCAACCCTAAGGATTTGTTCTAGCATCCCAACAATATGAATGATCTCCTATGTTCTACGTAGCGCACAAACAACTAAGTCCCCGGCAATGGTGCCAATGATGAGTGGCGAGGTACCCCTACACTCAACCATACAAATACGAGCGTCTCACGCATGATCCGGTTGAACTCCAAGGACTAAGCGCTTACACGCCCTAATGGAACATTTAAGGTTAATCAATCATTGTCTTCCCAAACTTACTTGTATTGTCACGGTTGTATGGTTAAGTAAGCTTGAGGTATATGATTTTTATATATTTTATCTTTCTAATGTCTTATGCTAATAGGGAATGTGAAGAGAACTAAGTGACTAAATTTCATTAACTATTTACTAACTAAGTTCTAATTGTCCTAGCACTAGTATCTGTTCCCACTTTCTGCACAACCCTGTTCCCACTTTCCGCACAACCCTGAACCAGTGCAACGCTGCTAGGATTACCAAATGCTACTCGTTACTGGGTTACCAAGCGTTACACACGTGCTCGAAGTGGTCGTACTGAATGCACTTAACTAGGAGAGTCAAGGGTTGAGAGAGATTTAATTATCTAGGAAAGCAATTAAACATTTAACAATAATTAATTCCTATTTAGCTTAGCCCACATGCTGCAAGGTTTATCAAAAAGTTCGTCTTTATTGTCGTACACAAATGCGTGCTCAGGTACAATTTTCTCGAATAAAGATCCATTCACTTTAAGACTCCTACTGTGGGCACATGGAAATTATTCTAACTTTGGAATGGTAAAACTACTATATTTTGGCTAAGGGTCTAAGTCTAGATGCCTAAAACAAGGAAAGCCGCCTCTTATTTATAGACATTGCAACGGGCCACGATATTGCGGCTCATCAGCTACTTTCTACTCTACTCAAAATCAAAGAAAATGAAGATGGAGGTATTAGGAGTCATATGTTCACAATATTTCTAATACCTCCACCTTTAATATGCAATGTGTGAAAATAATGGATTTAGAGCCTTGAATGCACACATTTAGTAATTGGGCTAAGTAGGCAACAATAGAGCTTACTTCGCTTCTTGTGTATCTTCTTTTAAAGTTAGTGTCAAGGATTTAAGATCCAGGGTGGTCCTTCTCTACCCATGGTCTTGGCTCATAGGCCTCTTCCACCTTCTTCGTAACTTCTTCATGGTTGTAGAATGAGTCAAACCCTAAGATTTTCTCATCAAAGGTTATCCTTCTTGATACATGTCACTTCTTCTCAAGTGGATTAAAATAATTATAGCCACTTTTCTTTAAATCATATCCAAAAAAGCCACACCTTCTACCTCTATTATCTATCTTCTACACAAGAGTATTAGGGATCTTTACATAACATACACATTTAAAGACTTTGAGATGGGGGAGATTTGGCACCTTGTCATATAATGATTCATAAGAGGCCTTCTCACCTATGGAAGATGAAATGAACCAATTAAAGATGTAAGTGGTCTTGTAGACTATCTCATTCTAATAAGAATTAGGAAGGAAGACATGTTGCAACAAACATCTATGCATTTCTTAGATTACATCATTCTTCCTCTCATCACTCCATTGCTTTGTCATTAATATATTCCATGATTTTTATAAAATTCATCAAAGGGTTCATTTACAAATTCATCTTCTTTATTACTTCTTATGGATTCGATTTTTGGGCCAAGCTTATTCTCCACCAATTTCCTAAAATTTTGAAAGGCTCCAAAGACTTCATCTTTGGAATGGAGGATATAAATCCAAGTGTACCTAAAGAAATCATCAATAAGCACTAAAATAATATTTACCTCCTCCATGAGAAATGGTAGGCATTGGACCCACAACATTCATGTCGATTAGCTCTAAGGGTTTGGTCCTTCTCTTTCTTATGTTGGAATTTGAAAGTGCCTTTTGTTTGCCCTTTTAACATGTGTCACAAGTTTGTTGAGGTGCTACATGAAATTTAACTCTAATGGCTACCTAATTTTTGATGAACTTTAGAAGGTTGGAATAGAAGGCATGACCAAGCCTCCAATGCCACAATCTTTCCATGTCATGCTTAGAAGACTCTTGACTTATTTTTACATGAGTAGTATGCATTGCTCCAAAACAATATATCTAATTTTCTGACATGGGAACCTTTGCAACTAGACCATGACTATTTGAGATGATGCATTTATCATTCTTAAAGATAACCTTGTTATCTTTTCTTGACATTTGACCAACTAAAAGAAGAAAATTAGATAACTGAATTACATAGAATACATCATGAACTTGGATGGGGTGACCATTATCAAGAACAATTTGACACTTACCAATACCTTCAATTTTTACATAAGTACCATCAGCTACTTTAATTTACCCAAGACTCTTATCATATTTAAACTCTATGAAACAATTTTTGTGGAAAGTCATATGATTACTACATCTACTATGAATTATCCATATAGAGGGACTGATTTTTTCTCATATAGAAAGTAGCAAAATTAGTATTAGAGCCATCACCTACTCACTTACCTTTCTTTTGGGTTGATGAAGAATCACCTCTTTATTGTGCTTGGTTTTTTCCTTCTTGAATGGTGAGATTTTGAAACCCCATATTTTGCCAATACTTTTCCTCTATGTGATCCTTCTTGTTGCAACAATGGAACCATGTAATTGATGAAGATGATGCAAATGTACTGCTTCTTTATTAGAAGTTGAATCTTTCATCTCCTCTTATTTTTCTTGTGCTTCTTCTTCCTTTACCTCTAAAATTTGATGGTTGCCTCTCTTGAGATGGTGCTTCACTCATTTGGAAGTTTTTCCTTCCCCCTCCTCTTCTTCCTTGACCTCTACCTCTTGAAGGATTTTGGTCAACATATGTATTATTTTTCCTTGATGATGAAAAATTTTTTAACTCTTGAAGAGCCCTTAGGCTTGATACAAATTCATCTAAGAGAGGTCTTTGTTTTTGACTATGCTTTCTACAACATTAATAAACCTATAGTCATCATGCAACATATCCATGACTTTGTGTACCTTTTATTGTAAGGAATAATTACAATTATACTCATTTAGATTTTGAAGGAATAATGTGAGCCTTTCAAAGAAATGCTCAAGGAGCTTATCTTTTTGGACTTTCATATTTTCAAACTCCATCCTCACTTTTAGCTCCCTTACCTTTCTATTAGTCTAGGGACTATCATTTGGGATGATGGTAAGGTGCTTGTTTCTCAAGTTGAAGACCTAGGTTAGAGCATAGGTGTAGCCACTTGAAAAGATTAGGCTTTCATTCATCTACCAACCCTCTTGGGATCCTCCTTAACAAGATGAGTACTATGGCTCCAAGTGATGATCCTTTAATCTTTCTATTAGTCTCATTGTCCTTATATTCCTCTTGAAGGACATCCCAACACATCTTAGAAGTATTCTTAGTTACAATTTTGGCCCCAATGACCTCACTACAACTTGTACATGTTATCATATTAGCTAATGCATATAGTTTAGTATCTTTTGATAATTATCCCCTTTACTCTCTTGTTAGAGCATTGACATTTTGAGAATTATAAGCCCATTTTTTACATATAACTAGACCTCATTAACTTGCAACAAATACTTGACTAAATGAGAGCAATAAGAGAAGTTTGAAGACCCATTAAAGACAATAGAGCACTTAGGAATATCTTTGGAGGCCATTTCTTTTACCTTATTCTTAGCTTTGATATCACTTACTAGAGGAATTTTTCATTTCCATTACATTTTGGATGTCATATGAAAACATATCATCATTGAGAGCCTCAATGCTCATCCCACCAAGTGAGTTGCTAAGAGGTTTAGACGATGAGCGAAAGCTAACCTCTTTGAGTGGCTATGTCCAAACTTGACTTGAGAATCAAGCACCTTACCATTACTCTAAATGATGGTTCTTGTTGGATGGCAAATATTCTTATATATATAATTTTTGAACATTTTCTTTAGAAAGTCCCATGCACTATTATATTCTGCAAAGTGGTATTTTTGAAATGCCATATTAGGTTTTCTTGTGAACAACAGATTTGCTGTTATTATGTTGCACTAATGCAGACGGTAGGTATGTTTGCATGGGCCACTATCTATTGTTTAATTTTTTTATTTTGTACTACTTTGCACTTTTTCTAAGGATGGCTATAGATTTTCTTATTCATTTTTCTGGTATTCTAATGTTCGTATTAAGTTGTATTTTATCTATGTGTTACTTTCCTGTTTTACCCCAAGTAATGCTTTACTTACCTAAGCTTGGTAAGAGAGGTGTTACATCTTTGTTATAGATAAATCTAGTTCTTTTAGGAATGAGACTTATGTTCATGTTTTTTCTCATCCAATATATATGAATTAGTAACCATAATGCATAAATCTATTATTCATTCTAATTTGATGCTAAACATTGAAGTGATGGAATTTGAATCCTTAAACATCTATTTAAATATCCTTTTTGATGATTTAATTGAAAAAGCTTTATTTCCGTGTTACAATGGTATTTTCATTTTGATATGACCAAAAGCTTCCTTTTAAAATGTGTAGTGAAATAACCTTGTCTTCATAAAGTTTGGCACAATAACTTTGTGACCCTAGCTTTTTGAACTTCCTCTTTTGAAACTCATAGTAATCTACCATGGGCATATTAACAACTATTCAAGACAGGACATTGAATTCTAACATTTTCACAATTTCTAATTCTATTAATACTAAGGAGCTAGGTTTGTTTGCCATAGATTTTTTCTTACATGTTGATTTGTAGGAATGTAACTCATCTCTCCATTTATTTTATAGCTTTGTCAAATTATAAAGGTTATAAGCAATCACTAAAAAGTTAAGGCTTCAATTTATCTTTTTGGCTTGAAATGACAAATAAAATAATATTTATTTTAAGCTCTTCTTATAAAGTTCTACAACACAAAATCATTTCTCATATTTAAGATTTTGAGTACTAGACTTGATTTAGGATCATTCTATCTCTTAATCTTTTAGGATGAATGATCTTTACTATATTTGCATTTATTTGTTTTCATTCTTATTTAATTTGCCTAAAAAGTAAAAGATGATTTATTTACCAATGTATTTAATGATTTTTATTCTTAATTTATTAGATAGACTATTATCATCAACCTAATATGTAGGTGAATTTTCATCTTAATATTTTATTAGACAACATGTACAAAACTAGACATTATACTTAGCATGAAAATAAGAAACTAATTATTTTCTTTTCTTCCATACTAGTTCTTCTTTTTGAAATTCTTGTTATTTCATGTTGGCTATTGAGTTTTTGGAAACCAAGGTTTCACATAGTCTCTATGCTCATTGACTATTTGGGTGCATACATGTGTCATTACTTCTTCGAGTAGCATCATTACTTTGAACACCCTTTCTAGTATATCTCAAATGTCTATCCAAATTCTTTCTAATGATGAATCTTCTTGCTCATTTATAAAAACTTTTTTAAACCTTTTGTACAACTTCTAACGATTCTTTCAAAATAAATTCTATATTACAAAATGAGATTTATACAAAAATATATATCTTATGAACAAACACTTGTTCTCTTATTCTTATGTTATGCCTTTGTAACCCATTTTATTATCTTATCTTCTAATGAATTCAATATTAGTTTACACATCCACTTTTCATTTTCTTCAACCATCTTTAATTTTAATTAAATTATTTTATCACTTTTCTTACTTAATTAATGTCTTAACAATTACTACTCTAGTATCATGTTGAATAAATTATCAAAGACCTTGGTTACTATGTAATATTAATCCCTACCAAAATCATTCTTTAATAATTCCATAGGATACAATAATATAGAATACATTTTCATCCATCACATATGAATTTATCTAGTTTTCACTATTACAGTTCATAGATTGATATTGTTTTAACATTAGATTTATCTATTAGTAAGGCACTGCTCACTTGCTTAGAGCATGTAGCTTGTAATATGTAAGTTACAAGTTTGATTTCAATGGGTATGCTAATTTGACACCATTAAGTTCTTCTAAAGTATCATGTTCAATATAGTCTTAAGTGTTTATTTATAGTCAACCCCTCAACATTAGGCCTACCAATGTTTCATTCATTGTACAATCATACCTAGTTTTATCTTCAATTCTGTAGCTAAGAACTCCTTATATTAACTTCATTGCTTGGATGAAATTTCTCTATTCTCTCTACTTGAAAGTACAACTTAACTTTTTCAAATGCTCTAATTAAGTCCACTTCACACTTTAATATTCTTTTTACTATTTCATAGATTGATGTTATGATTAACTATTGATGAGTGGCGAGGTACCCCTACACTCAACCATACGAAACGAGTGTAGCACGCGTGATTCGGTCGAACTCCGCAGACTAAATGCCTAAACGCCGCAAGGAACACTTGGGGTTAATTAATCGTTGTCTTCCCAGACTTACTTGTTGTTGTCACGGTGTATGGTTAAGTAAGTCCGA
>MNCI01019885.1:440802-463947 GCA_015680685.1 Gnetum montanum
TGCTCGAAGCGGTCGTACTGAGGCACTTAACTAACCTAAGTGTGACAAGCAGCCAATTCCTTGACTAGCCGTACACATCCGTGGATGCTCGTAATCAAGTCGTACTTGTCCCATCCTCTAGGAGGAAAGGGTGAGAGAATCTAATCACGATGAATAGCCGATTTCTTGGCTAGCCGTACACGTTCGTCAACGCTCGTAACCAAGTCGTACTCATGCCGCGTCACTAGGAAAGCAGTAAATAACATTAATTAAACCTATCCATGCACTGCAAGGTTTATCCACAAAGCTTGTCTTTATTGCCGTACACAACTTGCGTTTAGGTACAAAGCTGCTCGAATAAAGAACCGTTCACTTGGGGGACTCCTACTGCGAGCACATGGAAAATATTCTATCTCTGGGGTGATCAATCCGCCAGAGCTTTGCTACTTTACGCCTATGATGTTCAATGAGGGGAGTGCTGCCTCTTGTTTATAGATATGGCGGCGGACCGCGATATCGCGTACACGATATCGCAGGGAAGGACGTGATATCGCGTACGCGATATCGCGGCTTGTGCATATCGCGTCTCATCAGGTAGAGTGTAAGACTACTCAAGGCTATCATTTGGAGTGATGATAAGACACTCTAAAATCGTAAGACCTAAGTTTGAGCTTAAGGACAAGATGCCTAGAAAAAGATCTACATAGATTATGTACTAAAATACATGTAATTCGAAATGTAACCATAAGGCTGTATGGTAGAGTGTAAGGCTACTCAAGGCTATCATTTGGAGAGATGATAAGACACTCTAAAATCTTAAGATCTAGGTTTGAGCTTAAGGACAAGATGTCCACAAAAAGATCAAAATAGATTATGTACTAAAATACATGTAATTCGAAATGTAATCATAAGGTAGAAAGTGAAAAAAGGAACTTACATAGCTGTAAGTTTTCATGGGAGTGTAAATGATCAAGTTCCTAAATAGGAAAGAAGGTCCCTACATGAGTCAAATGTCAAAGTAGTGTTAAAGTGACTAAAAGTCAAGGCATGGAAGAGTAGTTGTAAGTTGAAGAATAGGTGTTGTGTAAATTTTTGTTAACAGAATATCTACGATTAACAAGCCTTGTAAGGTGTGGTAGTTCAAGTAAATTTTGTTGGCAAAAGAAGATACAATTACAAGTTTGAAAAGACTCAATCTCACATATAAGACCAACAAGGAAAATTTTTGTAAACTCCAAAAACTATTCAAAATGATTCATAAAGTGGTTATATAATTCATGAAAATTTATTTATTGAATAATTGTCAAATGTTAGCTTTTGGGTGTCAACCCTAAAAAAACATATTAAAAATAAAAGTTCAGAGTACAAAAGCAAAGAAGCAGAGAAGAAACTCCAAAACAACAAAAAGGGAAAGCCTAATGGTTTTGGGGATGCCTTCAACCAATCCTGATAAACGGGTAGGAAGAGGATTAGACCTTGCCCTCATTCAAAAGTACCCAATTGGATTTTCACTTCCTATTAAAGGCTTCTTGTTAATAAAAAAAATAAAAAAATAAAAAAAAAGCTAAAGAGAGAACATTTAGGAATTCAACTAAAGTATCATATGTTAAATGATGTCACCTTGAACTAACAATAGAAAAACATCATCTGAAGAATCTTTGTGAAAAACCACATTACATCAAAACTTCCAAATGGCATAAAGAATAAGAGGACGAAAACAATGCCAAGGATAAAGTAGAAATTTTTGAAGTTGAGTACTATCACCCAATAAGACTTCATTTGATCTTAGTTGAAAACCATGTAAATAGCTGCTACACTAAGTCCAAGAGCTACGAGTAAGGGGAGAAGTCAAAAAACAATGGATGAACATAACTTCAATGTTGCAAACAAGCCATCATGGGTAATGAACACCCAAATGTTAACTTTTGGTTAATTGATCATGGCAAGTAAAATTGTCTATGAGACCTAAAACAAAACTCTAATAAAGAACTTGTGTGATTCATCTCATATTGTTGGGACAAGGCTCTAATGACAATGATGTTTTGTTTGTTATTATAGCAACTACACAATGGTGAAACCCATGGAGACACAAGCATGAATGAGCTACCATCATGCATGCATGGTTCCCTTCTTGTTTTAGAAGTTTTATCCCAAAAGGATTGTTGAGACATGATACCTAGTAAAAATAAAAAAATATCCAAGAATTCCAACATTGAGTAGACAATTACGTCAAATCTGTGGCTTAATGGGTTGTTTCGTGTTATTGTGATAAAGGCATGAGGATGAGTATGTGATAAAGACATGAAGATGAGGATGTGTAGGGCCAGGACATATAGCCATTACAAAGATGAGTATAACGACTCTAACCTTAAGTTTAAGTCTAGTTAATTTGAGACAAGTATCGTATCCCCTTAAAGGTCAACAATTAAATCATCTAATACATTTGGAAAGGTCAATCAACATTAAATTTCATTTCGAAAGTCTTCATTGTGCCACAAGATGTAATCAAACGTAGCTTTCTGGGTACCATCGAGAGAGAAGAGTAATACATGTATTTGTTCAGGGTCCATGGAATAAATTTCCTTGACTTTAGAAAACATAAAACGATGGAATCTTCTGGAATAAATTTCCTTCACTAGGAAAAATAAAACAAAATTCAAACTTGTCCTGTGCACAATTCCTAGTTTCATTAGCTCTAAAGCATAAAAAATCTACCCCTCGTTGACTGCAACAGAAGTTTTAATGACTAAATAAATTGACTTGTTCCAATAGACAATTGCACCATGACCGCAAAAAATTTACGTGTTTAAAACGAAAATAGTTGCGTGTCAAAATCTGCATCAGGGTGAAGATAGCAAGGCATGACTTTCTGGAATTTAGGGGTTTTCCTTGACTGAGTAGAAAATTTCATCTCAACCAAAAACAAAGAAACAGAAAACCCACTTTTACAAAGCCGTAAATACAAAATGCTCGATTTCACATTGACTTTTCTGAACAAGAATCCTACAACAGTTTTTTCTGTTTGAGCTAACTTGTGGAAGTTAGATATGTTTAAAGCTCCTCAAAAAGCTTTTGAAAAGTTTGAAACGGTACTCTGAAAATGTCTTTAAAAGACTCTGCTCGCCTGGTTAAAGACGAAGCTGTTATTCTTTCATCGAGTTTGTGACCCTGGAATCTTCAGCTTTTAAGAGAGTGAGATGTATAAAATGGTTAAAGATTTGAGAACAATTTCTGGCAGTGATGTCATGACAAACATTAAATTTCTTGTTGGAAATCATGGCAAAAGTAAATCACTCTGTAAAATCCTTACAGTGGCTGCTGCAGGAGGCGAAAATGACTGAGAAAGTTTAATCTGCTGCACCCAAAAGCCCAAGAAAGGCTTATAATGGTTTCAGGATCATCTGCTTTTTATCTGACCAGCAGCGGCAGTACTTTTCTGTAAAGTTTTCTTACAAAAACTGCAGACATTATTGGACATGCTTATTGGTGCAAAGGCTTTATTATGGATCTTTGTCAGATTGAGCTTTCCAACGAGATTTTGTTTGTTGCCACAATGACAAATTGCAAACTTCCCTGTTAGTGCAATTGGTCTAAAATAAGAGAAATCTCAGAACCAGAAATAAGGCATTGCACATGACAAAGCAGCTTAGCAGGGAAGATGTTTTCATCCATCATTGTAATGTGCGAATTATTAATAATACCAATCATCATTTTTCTCCTGAATAAGCAGAAGGCTCTGTACACAGTTCACCAAAAGAATTTAACTCTTATACAAAGCTCTACCAATATCACTATTGGTGAGACAAAATAACACAAAATAAAAATCAGAGAAGATGCACACACAAGCTCAAAAAAGAATCACAGCAGCTAATCAGCTTCATCTGCTCGAAATGAAGTCTCAAGCCGTATAGTTCAAGGCCTCTCAAGGAATTCCCATAAACAAAAAAGCCTAGAAATTGTTGCAGTAGCATCAGTGAAGAAAAAAATGTCAGCCCATGGCTTCTTTTTTGTCTTGGCAGAAATTGATCAGAATGAACTCCCTGCCATTAAATGATGAAACTGAGAGGCAACTGTCTTTTATTTGCAAACTGCCTGCAATTTGGAATAATTTGAGTCATTTCTTGAATGGAAGAATCAGATGGGGTCCTATTCAAAAGTGAAAATCCTAGAACAATCTCTGGTGTACATTTTGATTTAAAAACAAAAATGGGAGCACATATATTTCAAGAATCTAAGAGGCAGTGTATTCGGTTTCCAATGTGGGTTGTGTCCTTGTGCCTCCTGCAATTGGGGCCCTGCTTGCTCCCACAACAGAAGTCTGCAATGCCACTGATTGATCTGCCTGCTGCTCCATGTGCTCAATCTTTGATTTCTCTCTGTACTTGACAGCTCCAAAACACACTGCCACTAACAAAGCAACACCCACCACAGCTCCAACAGTGGATCCTGTAATAACTTTCCATTTGTTGGATTTCTTCTTTGGACCAGAAATAGGGCTTGGAGGGGGAGAAAGCCCAGGTGGGGCAGGTGCAGGTGCTACAGATTCTACAGCCAAGGAAAAGTGACCCTGTGTCACTGTGGAGCAAACGTTTTTGGATGTCATATTTTTCAAACTCACAGTTCCATTCAAATCAAAATATATGCAGTTGGGTTCCATTCCTGTTGTGGAGGAAAGATTTGTGAACCGAATTGAAATGGGTTTTGTTGTGGTTGCAGAGATGTTCAGTTCTTGCAGATTGGTTGCATTAAGGTTGTATGCATCGTATGCAAGAAGCCCTACAACTGGTGCAAGGAGCTTGTAACCAGGCACATCAAAGTAAACTGAAGACCAATTGTTCAAGTTCTGATATACCAAAACTAGCCTCTCAACATATGGTCTAACCTCAATGCCTTTGGGTAAAGAAAATTCCTTAAGGTCAGAGTCTCCGTACCTCTTTAGACTGCCTCTCCTAAGACGAATGGCTGCCAGAGCTGTGCCTGATAAATTGGCAGGTGGGGCAGCATCATACAATTCTCCGGTTTTGGGTCTTGGCTGGTGCTGCGCAATAGCTCTGAATGCATAGGCCTGAAGAAGCTTGTCCAGAGATCTCCATGAGTCTTGGTTTCGAGAATTTTCCAGAGCCATTATTCTACTGTTTTGGGCACGGCAACCTACAATAATGTAGGGCAAGAGACACATCCAAAAAAATGCTAACTTGGGAGAAAATATGCTTCTCATCAGTACAACAGAATGGGCACATGGATCATAAGCCCTTCTTGTCACAGAGCTTGCTGATCTCCTCCTGATGCAATGCATGGTAGGATCTCTGCAATCTGCCATGAAAGAAACAAACTCTGCTACACCGATTTTGCCAAGAGCCTTTCAGCCCCTTCTACTGCAGGAAACAGCAGGATACAAGAAGGGCCCTAAATCCAGTTTCATTCTCCTTCCCCACCAAAAATTTCAAGTTACAGGCCGAAGGCAAGCGACGATTTCTCCCTGATCCCAACAACAAACAAGGGCTGAGAAAATAAGATTTCATTCCATGTTTCTCCAATGGGCACTAAAAGTTTGGATAACAAACACCCATGATCCCTTATCTTGGGGGATACTCAACACCCAAAAAACACCAACAGTGGTCCAGGACACACACAATGATTTTCCTGTGCTAGCAACCAAAATTGCTTCAAAATGACACAAACGAATTAATCTGTCAGAGCATCCAACTCCCTAAAAATTTCCTTGCACTGTAACTAATGTCAGCGCCCTGCAAAGCAGCCTGTTACAGACAGAGCAGAGACAGAAGAACTGCGGACAGACCCAGTCAGCCAGGAACCCGGACAAGAGCACAACACAACAATGCTTTTCTTCTGAAGCAAAACCAAGAAAACTAAAAGCTCCAAGGGCCCAAGTCAAAGAATGCATGAAGCCAATTTTCTTCAATGCAGACAAAATCTCCACAGTTTTGTCCTCAAAATCTGCATTCACACACAGTAACTACAATGATGAAAAGCACAACAGAATAATCCTCCTCCTCAGTTCCTTTTTCAATGCCGAAAAGAAAAACAACTCAACCCCATTACCCACAAGCGGATCTTTTACAACAAGAACAACAACAAAAGCCCCGAACTCTATTGTCAAAACCCGGATGACCCGTTCACTCCCGAGTGCATTTGTTGCAAAATCCAATCCAAAGACCTGTCCTTGCTGCTGCTGCTGCCTGCCTGCCTGCCTTCTAGTTACAGAAAAAGAAAGAGAGAAAGAGAGGGGGCATATTTCACGCAAATCTGCCTTGAGTCCTGGTTTGTCTGTCCCTCTAGCTGTAGCTGCAACAACAACAACAAAACTTAAAAACCCTCTCTGAAAGTGACCAGCATAAGAATAAGACTCGGTTCCTGTTGTGACTGTCTAACCATTTAATGCAAAAAATGTCCCCCTAACAGCCTCTTCTGCATACCACTAAACTACCATCACAAGCCCATTCAAACCAATTTTCTCATGCGATTTTGCTGTTCTGCAACGCCACCAACAGCAGCAGCAACAACAACAACAACACTAATTCGTTGACAGAAAGTGACAACTCAGAAAACCCACAGCTGCAGCTGCAGCTGCTGCTCCTTTGGTGAGCTGAACTAATACTGTTAATGAACACAGTTACTTGTTACAGTGCTTCCCCCTACAAACCCAAACCCACAGAAATCTGAGACTCCACAAATCAAAAAACCACACCCACCCCAAAACGAAAGAGAGCAAAGATCCCCAGCTGAGGACACTGAAAACAACCCATAAACCAAGGAATGGTCAACGTGCACTGGATGCCACTGTAGCTTTTGGTTTCTTGAAAGAGACCAAATAAATAAACCCAGTTCACATTGGAAATCGGTGAAAAAACAAAAAGGAAATTTAAAAACAAGTAGATGTTCCTATTTCCTGCAGCCCAGGACATGTCCTACCAAAACAAACACAACCCATTCATTAAAACATAGCCCATCCATCTATCAAGCACGAAATCTTCGCTTCATTTCATTTCTCACTTAGTGACTGACTGCTTCGTGGCGGAAATCATCCTAAAAAACACCAAAAGATAAATCCTTTCTTTCTTCCCTGTTACAAAAGTACCGGGTAAGATAAAACTTGCCAAAATTACACAACGAAAGCAATTTGGCCATCTGGCATTAGGATGTATTGGGAAAGAGCGAGCAGTAGTAGATTTGAGGTGAGCAGAGAATAACATCGATTGATTCCATTCCAAGGTGAGAAGTGGAAAAACCCTAAATTAAATAAGGTTAATTCAACGGTCAGTGTCAGTACAAGCTGGCATTCGGAAAAAGGCTATAATAACATGAACATGAAGGCCACCACCATTGTTAGCTTAGAAGCCTCTGCAACCTGTGAACTGTACTGGACCCTCCCTCATTTCCTGCTGCTCATTCTCTGCCGTTGGATTTCCCTTTTTGGCCTGAATATGGCATGTTGCTTGTTTCTTTCTGATCCTGATTCATTAATCATAATTTACATCTCAGCAAGAAATGCAGACATTCTCTCTAGATTGGCACTAATCCTTGGTAGTGGGTAACAACAACCACCTTGGTTGGCACTGGCCACACGTGAGCAGTTCTATTTTTCATTTATAATCTGTCTGATAATTTGCTGTTTTTAATATCTTTCATCTTTCCCTAAGTACTCTCCTTTTTCTAAACCATCCAGATACTTATCCTTCCCACTTCATCATCATGATCATGAACAGTTGGGCTGATAAATCTGTTGTTGGTGATTAATTATTCAGTGCCCTTATTTTAAAAATTTCTTGAGGCATCAGCGAACGTTGCTATGATGTCAAAATGATCTACCTTTTATTATTCCCCTTGCTTGTCACCGAAAATTTTGCCAGTATTTCATCACAACGGAAATGAAATTATGGCCATTTGAAAAGGTTTGGTGGGAGTGACATCATTGCACCTCTATCAGCCAACAACGTACGTTCTAGTCTTTCGATACTTAAAGACAGAATATTTCAAAGCATCCAGTTTTTTGGAAAGGCCCAAATGGATGGGTACACTTTAACGTTATTTCGACACAGCTAATCAACTAAGAATCCCACACGAATACATAATGATGAATTAGATAACAGTACTAATTATTTTAGCCTTACTTGAAAGCACCATTATTAAGAGTGAAGTTAATATTAATTTTTTAATTTTAAATATTTATATTTATTTTTTAACAAATATATTTTTTTTATTATTACATGTTATGTGCAACCAAACCTTTTCAAACTGATTATGTCAAGCTATGGGATTACAAATTACCCACTTTTTATAACCCAAAATTCCTCCACGTGTTCATTTGTCTTTTCTTTTTCCTCTCAAAAATCTAAAAAGTTTTCAAAGAAATTAATGCTACTCTTCTCCAAAGAGAATTCTTGCAAATTTTAATGTTGTTATTCAAAATTTTATAAATAAAGAATTCCACTTAAAATTGCCATCCATCTCAATATAAGGTGCCTATAGAGCAAAGTAAATACTATTAGCAAAACATATATACTATTAGCAAAGTAAATACTATTAGCAAAACATATATAACACAAATACATGTAACATATTATTAAGCTTTTGAGAATTGAAACAAAAAAATTAATGTGGCATAGTAATGTGTGTACTATAATTACTTATTGATATATTTCACATAAAACTCTTTCTCCATTAGAAAATTTCCCTCTTGAAACCAAATTTTTTATATTTTTTTTGCTGTGTATCAATTATTTATGAATCATGATTCATCAGGCTACGATATCAGACCCTGCTAGCGGATCCACGATATCGGGTACACGATATCGTAGCCCAAATAACAATATCGAATACACGATATCATGACTCCTGTGTGAGCCTATAAATACACATGTAGGCGCACGAGAGGAGTCGGTTTGGAAATAGTTAGTTTTTTTAGTCAGTAGATAGTGATGAGTCATGAATTGTGGGCTGTGATATCACGTACGCGATATCACAACCTGGATGTTATATCACGTATGTGATATCATAGCTTAGACGCGATATCACATATGCGATATCGCAGCCTATCTCCTCATCTATAAATAAGAGGCAAGCAAATTTGGTAAGAGGTTTTTGGAAGTTTGTTTTAGTTTTAGTATTAAGGTAGGAACTTTTTGCCAGTTTTTCCTCTCAACCCTTTCTCCCAGTGCATGCCCGCAGTGTGATGATTGTAATTATACAACATCCTTATTCGAGTATGACGTACTTGGACACACACATGACCGACAATAAAGATCGAGATTACTTCATCATTGCAGCATCTACTTAACTTAATTATTTAATTGTTATTGTTATTTATTGTTTTCTTAGTTAATATCTCTCTACCCTTATCTCCTAGTAACATGGAATGAGTACGACTTAATCATGAGCATTTAAGTGTGACTACTTGGTAACCCAGTAGCGTACCTAGGCCATGCACTTGGTAATCCCAGTGGTAGTAGGTCCAAGATGTGTACGGATGATTAAGAAACGAATGCTCATCGCACTTAGGCTAGTTTAGATTCTCTCTCATCCTCTCTCCTAGTTTAGTTAATATTATTTCCCATCGTACCCAGGAGCAGCATTAGTGTAGGAACACATCATACACCTCACTCTCGACTAAACCATACGTGACAAAGTTAATACTAGTCTAGGTGGGAAGACATCGAACTATGATCTACAAGTAACTGTCTAGATACCACAACTAGTCTGTCTATGGAGTTCCACCGAATCGTACATGAAGCGCTTGTATTCGTATGGTTGAGTGTAGGGGTACCTCGCCACTCATCATTGGTGCCGTTGCTAGGGACGGAGCTAGTTATCTAGATTAGTTATATCATGCAAGGTCGTTGTATAGGTATTAACAATATATCTTTTAGCAAGAAATAATTACAAAAAGTCACATACAAATTCACACACAATTTCACAATCATGCCTCTCCTACAAGACTACGATAATGACACATCTAGTGAGGTAATTCATTGGAGAACCAACAAATTATATGACAATGAAGGTTGGAGTACGCAATCTGAGGTGGGGTTTTCTTATAAACATCAACGAAGGCAGCATCGTCCCAACACATGAAAGCATAACTTCCTCGATGACGATGAACCCCTACTGGCCACTACAAGCCTAACGCAAATACAAGAGGCTGTTCGAATCTCTTGTAGGCATTGTAAAGAGAGCCACCTACCCAGGCTCGATTTAAACAACTTTCCCAATTTCTCAGGAGGCTATGACTTAGATTCGCAACAACATTTACAAGGCTTCTACGATGCCTATGCATGGAACAACATTGACAACGGTTGGCAAAAACTCAAGCTCTTTCCTATGACACTCGTTGGCCAAGCAAAAGTATGGTATAGATCGTTAAAACCAAATTCAATTCAATGTTGGCCAACAATGGTAGAACTCTTTAACAAAAGATATCAAACCTACGCAAGAGTGNGGCCATGAGTTCTCCAAGGAAAGGCTAATATACCATATCATTGATGGGCTTCGTGATAAAACAAGAGAGACCCTAGGGATGTATGCCTAAGGTCAACTATACGAACTACGAACCCATCAATTCCAAGAGCTTATTAAGCAGGTAGCAAAAGAAGAAGGAGAAATGGCTAGATGAAAGAGTGTTGAAAAACATCAATGGGACCAAAATCTCAACTTAACAGAGGTCCATAATCACAAAAAGGAGAAATCAACCTATCTCAAGGAGGAAGAAAAATCTTTGCCAGTACAACAATCATTAGATGAAATCAGGGCAAAGATCAATAAGATGCTAGAATGGATGCATAAAAAGTGTGGAGAATATATCAATATTATTGGAGATAGAGTTTTGACAACCTAAGAAGCAGGACAAAATATCATTAGACAATCGAAAAGAAGGGATGAAGAAAATAAGAGCTCAACTGCCAATCATACGTATGAATGCAACATTTGCCTGTACGATCATCCCAAGGGCCAATGCCCAATCTTGTTACATTTATATGAGCATTGGGGAACCATGTTATACCCAAAGTTCATACAAAGATACTGTGTTCAATCATAGTGGCAACAATCCCAGTCATGGGGGAAGCCATCCCTAAACTGGAGACACCCTTCGTATCATTCAAATCCAAATGCTTATCTAATTCAACATCTTGTTTCCCCCATTGGGTCAACATATTTTATCTCGCCGCATTATCATTCTCCTCAATACTATCAACCCATGTCCTCAACACAACCACCACCTTATAGACCTTACACTTTTCTTAAATTTTAACATTCTCATCCTTTCCCTCCTCCTACATTGCCACCAACTATTCTTGAAGTGTTTGCACCATAGCAACAACCCACGAACATTATTTTTGCTACTATTGCCAATAGCAGTGAGAGACCTCCTCAACATCAAAGGCGTCCCTTCTTTAAACATGATCGTAGGAAGGGACAACATAGTTCCAAGGCCACTACATTCTCCATAAGTCCAACATTGTGATGCATCCTTCTCCTCGAACCCAATGCCTCGTGTCACCTCATCAGGGCCACCAATTAACACTCCAACAACCATACGGCCTAATGAATATAGCCATGGAGGACGACATCCCGATCCTTGCATACCATCTTATGGTCTCACGTATCATAGTGGGTCAACTCTCTACCCGGGAACCACATCTTATAAATTGCCCCACTATGCTTACTATAATCAGGTGTGTGAACCCCAATGGGATAAGTATGACCAAGTTTCGATATTTCCAACATGCAAAGATCCTCATCTTTCATTTATTAATCCTTACCATGCTCAACCGTTTAGTTATTGGGGATATCCCCCATTCTAATAGCAAGCAGGATTAATAAATATTTTTCATTTTCTTTAATTTTACAATTTTTTGTTTTCTAGTTTTTCATTTTTCAATTTCTTGTTTTATCTTTTTGTCTTTTTATATTTTTATAAGTAATCTCATCTATGAACAAAACACTCATGTGGCTTGTTGGTTGAGGTGTGTTCTATGTTGTCAAGTCTTGAGTGATCAATTATTTGGACAATGAGCCCATTACACCCACTCATCCATTCTACAAATAAGAGGTTCTATTCAAGGGTACAGTGATATTCTTGAGTTTCTTAAAACTTAAAATTAATTTTGTGTTCATTGTACCCAGAATAAAGAAGGATGGACCAAGAGGGAATGATTAGGGTGTGACATCAAGGGGACTTGTGGATTCTCTTTGGTGACGTCTGTGAGAGTTATCACGTAACGTGGTTGTACTAAGATCCTTGTAGATCTAACGCAAAATTGGAGTAAGAGTAATCAAAAGGCACTCAAAAATTCAATGTTATTCTAGGGGGTCCCACTGGAAAGACATGCACCCATGCCTGACGGTTGGCAGCTTCTCTAGATTCAACATTCAATTCCAAAAAAAAAAACAACAAAGAAAGTGCCATAAAGCAAAAATCACTCCTCCCTTGAACAAAATGCCAAGTGATCGTATGCCTTGTTGTTATGGTACTCTCATAGTCACTCATCATGGGATGAAACAATGCAGTGTCACTGATCAAAGGAATGGACTTGGTCCTGATCTTGGAATGACGGGTTAATGACACATTAATCATGCTTTACATGTAAGATTCATTGTGCCTTGGGTTAGTTACCTCATGTCCCAATCTCTACAATCCCTTCTATAGTCTGTCTCATCTCATTGTTTATGTAATTGCAGCTTGTGTCTTGTGTAGCGTAGAATTCTTACCTCATTCCGGTGATACTTACATGTGTGTGTTTTGTGGAACCAGTGTGGATTACATTTAACCCTTCTAATGCCTATGGACATTTTAAGGTGTGGTTATGCAAGGGAATTATAGGTTGGAACCTACTTTGGGGAGGACCCACTTGCGTAATTTTTGTAATTTGCACTCATAACACATCTTCCGCACATCATCTATTTCCCTCAGCATATTTTCAATGATATTCTTTCCCTTATTACTATTCCTCTGATTGAAACATTCCTATGAACCATCACATAGCCTTTTTCTCTCCCTTATCATCCAAGGTCCATATTGATAAATTCCACACCATCATAATTTTTGTGCTTTCAGAACTATTTGAATTACCTTGGAACCCTTTAACAACAGTCCAGATGTCCTTAGTTTACATCGTTTAATTTCAGAAAAATATTAAAAATTTGGTGCATTCTATAAAGTACCCTAGCTTTGATAAGTCGCGATATCACGTACATGATATTGCGACCAACGCAATATCATGTTTCAAATATATATATATACACAACCCCCTTGTGCTAATTAACATCATTGTAACTGTTCACGTGGGGGAAGTTTTTCAAATTTCTCTCTACGACTCGCGATTGCATGTCCCTTACTTTCATATCCATAACTCGCTCGCTGGTACTCCGATTTTCATTCCGTTTGAACCTACTTGAACCCGGAGTGTTCAACTTAGTCGTGGGGGAGGGGCACATGCCGAATAGCGCATAATTTTTTTTGAAATTCATCATCACCTGAAGGACATTATTAAGGGTAATTAGTTATAAAATTAAGGATAAATGTGTCAAAAATAATTTCATCTCCTTAGTTATACCAGGAAACTAGATTTGGAAACCACCTAAGCAAAGAGGATTAAATATTATAATCTTTTGAGGACATTTTAATTAATATCACACGGAGATAAAGCAAATTCATTAAGGCAAGCAGTAAGGTATAACCTAACTTTGGTAACAACCTTACTAACGATTGGCCCCGTGTGATTGCAGATGGCCCCGAAACGCGGACAATAGGAAGGTCTTGCTCAAGGTGGGATCAAGCAACCTAGGAGAGGTGAAGGATAAGTTCCTACCGAACAACATGCAGAGTAGGAAGAATAATCATTTAGTATCCATCAAGAAGACTTTGCCACTGTACACTCAAGGTAGGCAGAAGGAGGAGCTGTTGTAATGTCTGAATAGGGACAACATCTCAGGTTGCCCCAAAATTGTGTTCAAGCCATCCATGAAAGGTCCATATTAACTGCAATGATCGTGGAATTAAACTTTGGATCTTTCACAAAATTTTCTTCGGAGGCTATTAGGGATCACCTCAAAGGGTCCCCATTGTGGCCTATCCTCTCTAAAAGAAGTGCCTGTACTTAGGGGAAATGTACCAATTTTGACACAACAAAGAATAAGGCACCATGATTAACATTTGTGGTGTGACTATTGATTTCTCTATTCAAGCCATTTTGGAAATATTAAACCTTCCAAATACAGGGCCAAAATTTGTTCAGAACCAACTGGACACTTTCAAAACTGAGCAACTTAATAAACTGTTGATAGAGAATAAAAGGGTGGCAGAAGAAAAAGAGAAGGCTGACTAGGATGCCTCTATGGCACAAGCACAAACTTATGCATACGCCAAGGCACTCAATGCCTTACAAGAAGAGAAATTCCAGGCCATACTTCAATGCCATCAAATCCCAAGACTTGGAGCGCAAGACAAGGGAAAGACACCCATGGAGGAGCCACTACCACCAATAACTAAATGAGTTCCACCTAATTTTGTAGTTATAGGAGTTTTTTTTGTGTTCTTCATGTTGTGTCTCAATTTTGTTTTGATTCCACATTGTGGCATGAGACCATTCTAGTCAGTCAATAATCCCATACCTATCCACTATGTAATCATTGGAGCTTGTTCTCACTTTAACTCAAGGACAAGTTTTCATTCAGTTGTGGGGGTATGATGAGTCATGAATTGTTGGCTATGATATCACGTATCACATACGCGATATCGTGTATGTGATATCATAGCCTAGACGCGATATCACGTACGCGATATCACAACCTAGATGCGATATCACGTATGTGATATCACAACCTGTCTCCTCATATGTAAAGAAGAGGCAGAAAAATTTGGTAAGAGGTTTTTGGAAGTTTGTTTTAGTTTTAGTATTAAGGTAGGAACTTTTTGTCAGTTTTTCCTCTCAACCCTTTCTCCCAGTGCATGCTCGCAGTGTGATGATTGTAATTGTACAACATCCTTATTCGAGTATGATGTACTTGGACATGCACATGACCGACAATCAAGATTGAGATTACTTCATCATTGCAACATCCACTTAGCTTAATTATTTAATTTTTATTGTTATTTATTGCTTTCTTAGTTAATATCTCTCTACCCTTATCTCCTAGTAACGTGGAAATAGTACAACTTAATCACAAGCATTTAAGTGTGACTACTTGGTAACCCAGTAGCGTACCTAGGCCATGCGCTTGGTAATCCCAGTGGTAGTCATGCATGAGGTCCAAGATGTGTACGGATGATTAAGGAATGAATGCTCATTGCACTTAGGCTAGTTTAGATTCTCTCTCATCCTCTCTCCTAGTTTAGTTGATATTATTTCCCATCATACCCAGGAGTAGCATTAGTGTAGGAACACATCATACACCTCACTCTGGACTAAACCATACATGACAAAGTTAATACTAGTCCAGGTGGGAAGACAACGAACTGCGATCTACGAGTAATTGTCTAGATACCACAACTAGTTTGTCTACGAAGTTTGACCGGATCGTGCGTGAAGCACTTGTATTCGTATGGTTGAGTGTAGGGGTACCTTGCCACTCATCAGATAGTTAGTTTATTTTTTATTTTCTCTCAACCATTTCTCCTAGTGCATGCCCGCAGTGTGATGATCATAATTGTATGACATCCTTCATTCGAGTGTAACGTACTTAGACACACACATGACTAGAAATAAAGATCAAGATTACTTCATCATTGTAGCATTCAATTAGTTTAATTACTTAATTGTTATCGTTATTAAACATGGAATGAGTATGACTTAATCATGAGCACCTACGTGTTACTACTTGGTATCCCAGTAGTGTACTTGGGCCATGCGCTTGGTAATCCCAGTGGTAGTTGTGCATGAGGCCTAAGATGTGTATGGATAATAAAGGAATGGATGCTTATCACACTTAGGCTAGCTTAGATTCTCTCTCCCGATTTCCTATTAGTTTAACTCTCTCTCCCTTTTCCTCCTAGCTTAGCTAAGATTACTTTCCATTGTCTTTAGGAGCAGCATTAGTTTAGGAACACATCATACACCTCACTCTGGACTAAACCATACGTGACAAAGCATATACTAGTCTAAGTGGGAAGACAACGAACTACGATCGATGAGTAACTATCTAGATACCACAACTAGCCCTTCTGTGGAGTTTGACTGGATCATGTGTGAAACACTCATATTTGTATGGTTGAGTGTAGGGGTACCTCGCCACTCATCATTGGTGTCGTTGTCAGGTACAATGCTAGTTATTTAGATTAGTTACATCATACAAGATCATTGTAACAAAGTATTAACAATATATCTTTCAGAAAATAATAATAATGATAATAATTGCAATTAACTCACACACAAAGTTACAACCATGTCTCTCTCACAAGACTATGATAACGCAACAACCAATAAGGCAATTCATTGGAGAACCAACGAATTATATAATGATGAAGATGAAGTTTGGAGTACCCAATCTAATGTAGGGGTTTTCTATAAATATAAATGAAGGAAACATCATCCCAACTCACGAATGCATAACATACCTAGTGACAATGAACCCCTACTAGCCACTACAAACTTAACAGAAATACAAGAGGTTGTTCAAATATCCCGCAGGCATCGTAAGGAAAGCCGTCTACCCAGGCTTGACTTAAACAACTTTCCTAAGTTTTTAGGAGGCTATAATTTAGATCCACAACATCATCTACAAGCCTTCCATGATGCCTATGTATGGAATAACATTGATAATGGATGGAAAAAACTTAAGCTCTTTCCCATGACACTCGTTGGCCACGCAAAAGTATGGTATAGGTCGTTAAACCCAAAATTAATTCGACGTTGGCCAACAATGGTAAAACTCTTTATTGAACGATATCTAACTTATGCCAAAGTGTCAGCCTTGAGGAGACAAATCCAAGAATGGAAACAAGAGTAACATGAACCCTTGGACATGGGCTTAGAAAGATATTATGCATTATTAAATAGCTACCCAGGCCATGAGTTCCCTGAGGAGAGGCTAATGTATCACATCATAGATGGGCTCCATAATGGAACAAGGGAAACCTTAGGGATGTATGCCCAGGGTCAACTATATGAGCTACGGACCCAACAATTTCAAGAGCTTATCAAGCGGGTAGCAAAAGAAGAAGGAGAAATGGCTAAATGGGAGAATGTTGAAAAATTTCAATAGGACCAAAATCTCACATCAACAAAGGTCCATAATCTGAAAGAGGAGAAATAAAATCACCTCAAGGAGGTGGAATCATCTTTGCCAACACTACAATCATTAAACGAAATTGAGGTAAAGATCAATAAGATGATGGAATGGATGCATAAAAAATGTGGAGAATATGCCAACATTATTGGAGGTAGAGTCATGACGAACCAAGAAGCAGGACAAAATACCCTTAGAAAATCAAAAATAAGGTTGAAAAAAATAAGAGCTCAACTGCCAATCATATGTATCAATGTAATGTTTACCTATACGATCACCCCAAGGGCCAATGTCCAATCTTGTCACATTTACAGGAGCATTGGGGAAGAGTATTACATCCAGAGTTTGTATAGAGATACTTTGTTCGATCACAGTGGCAAAAATCCTAGTTGTGGGGGAGGCCACCCCCAAACTGGCAACACCCTTCATACCATCCGAACCTAAGTGCTTATCAAGTTCAACATCCTATTTCCCCAACTGGTTCAACATCCTCTATCTTGCCACATGATTATTATTCTTCTCAATACTATCAACCCATGTCCTCTCCAACAAGACCACCACCTCGTGTACATTATACTTATCCTCAATTTCAACATTCTTATCCTTCACCTCCTTCTAGATTGCCACCAAGTGTTCTAAAAGGTTATGCACCACAGCATCAACCCTCGAATGTTACTTTTGCTTCTACTATCAATAATAGTGGGAATCCTCTACAACATCGAAGGTGCCCCTTCTTTAAACATGACCATAAGAAGGAATAGCATAGTTCCGAGACCACTGTATCCTCCAACCCAGCACAAGTCCAACACTTTGGTGCATCTTCCTCCACAAACCCAATGCCTTGTGCTACTTTATTTGGGCCACCATGCAATACTCCAACAACCATACGGCCCAATGAATATCGCCATGTGGGAGACATACCGATCCTTGCATACCATCTTATGGTCACACATGCCATAGTGGGTCAACCACTCATCAATTAACTACATCTTATAAGTTTCATCACTATGCTTACTATAATCAAGTGTGTGAACCCCAATGGGGAAAGTATGATTGGGTCCCAATATTTCCAACATGCAAGGATCCCAACCTTTCATTTATTAATCCTAGCCATGCTCAACCATTTAGTTATGGGGGATACCCCCCACTCTAATAACAAGCAGAATTAATAAATATTTTTCATTTTCTTTAATTTTGATTTTTTTTCAATTTATCACTTTTCAACTTATTGTTTGATCTTTTTGCCTTTTTGTCTTTTTATCATTTTACCTTTTTATGAGTAATCTCATCTAGGAATAAAACACTCATATGAACCATTGGTTGAGGTGTTGTTTTATGCTATCAAGTCTCAAGTGACTCATTATGTGGACAACCAACCCATAACATCCACCCACCCATTCTATTAATAAGAGGTTCTACCTTGGGTACAATGATATTCCTAATCATTAAAACTTAAAGTAATTTTGTGTTATTGTACCTAGAATGAAGAAGGATGGACCAAGAGGGAATGGCTAGGGTGTGACATTAAGGGGATTTGTGGATTTTCTTTGGTGACATTTGTAGGAGTTATTATGTTGCTTGGTTATACTAAGATCCTTGTAGATTTAACAAAAAATGGGAGTAAGAGTAATCAAAAGGCACTCAACTAGAAAAAAAATAATGTTAACCTAGGGGGTCCCACTGGAAAGACATGCACCCATGCCCAAAGGTAGGCAGCTTCTCTGGATTAAGCACTTCATCGAAAAAAATGAAAACGAGTGCCACAAAACAAAATCACTCCTCCCTTGAACAAAATGCCAAGTGATCGCACGCCTTGTTGTGATGGTGCTCTTATGGTTGTCCATCATTGGATGATGTCACTAATCAGATAAATGAACTTGGTCCTGATTTTGGAGTGACGAGTTAATGACACACTAATCATGTCTTACACGCAGGATTCATTATGCCCTGAGTTAGTTACCTCATGTCCCAATCTCTACAATCCCTTCTAAGATTTGCCTCACCTCGCTGTTCGTGTAATTGTGACTCGTGACTCGGGTAGCATGAGATTCATATCTCATCGTGGTGATATCTACATGTGTGTGTTTTGTGAAATCGGTGTAGATTACATTTAACCCTTCTAGTGCCTACGGACATTTCAAGGTGTGGTTACGCAAGGGCATTATAGGTTGGAACCTGCTTTGGGGAGGACCCACTTGTATAACCCTTGTAATTTGCACTCATAACACATCTTCTGCGTATCATCTTATACCCTCCAAGTATTACCAACGTTCTTCTTTCCCTTATCATCCTTCTAGTTCAAACATTCCTATGAGCCAACACATGTCTTTTTTCCTCCACTTCATGACTTTCATTGTCAGATTTTACACCATTATACTTTTTGTGCCTTCAGGACTAGTTTATATAACCCTGGACCCTTTACATTGACCAAAAGTCCTTAGTTTACACCTTGGAGTTTCAAAAAATTTATAAATTTTTCTAAGTACCCTATGCTCGAAAGACCAAGATATCGGGTCCCCAATATCGAGTCGACCGTGATATCGGGTCCATGCTAGCGGGTACGCGATATCGCATCCTTAGAATCTATATATATGGACCCCCCACCCCCCTCGAACGTCAACATCATTTGCAACTGTTCATGTAGGGGAGTTTTTCAAATTTTCTTCTACGACTTNACCAACCATAACTAGCTCACTAGTGCTCCGATTTTCATTCCATCTGAACCTACTTGAACCCAAAGTGTTCAGCTTAGTCGTGGGGGAGGGGTACCTGTTGAATTGTGCATAACTTTTTCAAAATTTTTCATCGCCCAAAGGACACTATCAAGGGTAATTAGTTATAAAAATAATAAACATGTGCCAAAAACAATTTCATCTTCTTATCTATACCAGGAAATTAAACTTTGAAACCACCTAAGCAAAGTGGGCCAAATATTAAAAAATTTTGGGGATATTTCCATAAAAATTTATAACTTTAAATCACATGGAATAAAAAATAAATTAATTAAGGCAAGAAGTAAGGTATAACTTAACTTTGGTGAGCAACCTTACTAATGATTGGCCCTGTCTGATTGCAGATGGTCCCAAAGTGTGGACAACAAGCAGGTCCCTCTCAAGTTGTGTTTAAGTGACCTAGGAGAGGTAGAGGATAGGTGTATGCTGAACAACATATAGAGCAAGAGGCACAATCCTTCAATATCCATCAAGAGACTTCTGCTACTGTACAATCAAGATATGTAGAAGGTGGAGCTGCTACAGTGCTTGAATAGGGACAACACCTCATGTTGCCCCCGGAGTGTGTTCAGGCCATCCGTGAAAGGTTCACATCAGCTGCAGTGATCGTGGAATTGAACTTTGGACCCTTCATGGAATTCACTCCTAAGGACATCAGGGACCAACTCAAAGGGCCCGCATTATGGCCTATCCTCTCTAAAAACGGTGCTTGGTACTTAGGAGAAATGTACCAATTTTGGCACAATAAAGAAGAAGGCACTATGGTTGACATTGGTGATGTGTTATTTGATTTTTCCACCAAGGCCATTTCGGAAGTGTTAAACCTTCCAAATATGAGGCCAAAAGTTTCTCACCTATCCACTCACTCCGACGCAGATGCATGAAAAGTTTGGTTGGACAAGGCGTACAGTAAGGAAGATAAGATATATGGAGAATTGACATTGGAAGAGAGAATCTACTTCAAGATTGGTACTTATCACATATTCCCCACAAAAGGATTAAATAAGATTTCAACATATGTGGCAAGAGGAAGTGTGATATTGATGGGAAAGATTAATGCTAACCTACCCCATCTATATCTCATGGAGATCTTAAGGCGGTTCGAAGAACGCAAGATAGGGAAGTTCACATTGCCCTTCCCTTGTCTCATCAGAAAGCTATGCAAGTGTGCTGGAATTCTAGGGTACACCAATGACATTCCTAGAAGAGCCCAAAATGCTTCATTTGTTGAACTATTGAAGCCACCAGCTCCAAGAAAAAGTGTTGGTGAGACATTAGAGCTAGAGCCAGAGCAAGAGTAAGAACAAATGGTGGGGCCCACTGTAACTCAAAATACAGGGCCTAGCCAACTCCCAAGCTTAAGGCCCAGTCAACAACAAGAAGCAGGGCCCAGCATAAGTCAGCGAGAGTAACCACCGCCGCCGCAGGATTATCGACCATCGATGAGCCATCTCAAGGCCATCGCTAAGACGATTAGTTAGGGGAGTCGTGATGATGCTAATCTCTTCTATGTCATTGACAATACTGTATGTCCCACTATCTCTATAGATTGCACACAGGGAGAGGTGTCCATTCAGACAGAAGGAGAAGAGACTGATTGGTCACAAAATATTTTAGGGAATGTTGCATCCTTTTAGGTGCAACTCGAGACTGGTGAAGGGGCCATAGTGATGGTCATACAGCACCAGGATGTAGCAAGAGTTGCAGAAGTGGTCATAGACCACATCAAAGATTCCTTCAACGTTCCTATTATGCCACCAGTAGACTTCATAGGAGCACATGATGCTCAAACATTGGCCAGTCCCTCAATGACTCCTGTGGAGCATGAGGATGTGCTTGATCGGTTGCTACAAATAGAACAAGTGATGATGTCGTTGCTTGATATCCCACAAGATGTCATAGTAGCACAATTAGACCTCATCTCTACCAAGTGAAAGCTAGTTATGGCAAAGATCAGGGTTGAGAATGCAGAAGTGGAGTTAGAAAAACTCCAAGAGAGACTCATAACCCTGCAAGCTACACAGCGGGACCCCTCTCAATTTGTTCCCGCAAACCAGCTGGACACCTTTAAGACCGATCAACTCAAAAAATTGTTTGTGGATAATAAGAGAGTGGTGGAGGAGAAAGAGAAGGTCAACTGGGATGCCTTCAAGGCACAAGCGCAAACCTACGCACACACCAAGGCATTCAGAGCCTTACAAGAGGAGAATAAACAACTTACTGTTGACAATCTTTGATTGACCGTTGTGGAAAAATAAAATAATATTCTCAAATAAAACTTTCAACAACTACGAGAACAATTGATCAAGGTTAATCAAGATATGAACTGTTTGGCTAGAGAAAATCGAACCCTCTCAATGGAGGAGGTACGCGCAATCCGTCAGAAGACGGCCATTGAAATAAGTGCATGGCAAAACGAGGCCAAGTGGCACAAAAAGTTAAAGAAGCATTTCTGAGACTAGGTGGGAATGTACAAGCAAATCATTGAGAAGAAGATCCATATGGCCAAGGCCCACATCAATGCTTTCAGTGCTCAACACACTGATTGGCAGGCCATATTGGATACATATGCATTTACCCACCAAGTAGAACTTAAAAGCTAAGACCTGCAGATTTAAGACCTCACAAAGTACATGGAATTAGCAAACCTATGGTATGCCAATCTAGCCATGTTGACAGCACGGCTCTTGAGGATAGAGCTCAAGGTGCAGGTAGCTACCACCTATGCCAAATATGAAGTAGAATTTGCAGAGCACAAGAAAATGTTGCAGAAGTTGGAAGTTGCAAATTCTAAACTAGAGGTCATTAAAGTAAGCTACCAAGGATAAAAAGATGTTGCAGCAGACTTGGCTTGATAGCATACAAATTTTCAAGAGTACAAGGACAAAGCCAAAGCCTACGAGGAGTGATGAGTGGCGAGGTACCCCTACACTCAACCATACGAATACGAGCGTGCACGCGCGATCCGGTCGAACTCCGCAGACTAAATGCCTTAACACCACAAGAAACACTTGGGGTTAATCATTCGTTGTTTTCCCAGGCTTGCTTGTAAGTGTCACGATGTATGGTTAAGCAAGTCTGAGGTATGTGATTTTTTTTGGTATTTTTTGGTTTATCTTCTATGCTATCAGGGGAAAGGGTTGAGAAACTAACTAACTCTAACTAATGTCCTAAGTCTAAATTAACTAGCGTC
>MNCI01019889.1:2622-16464 GCA_015680685.1 Gnetum montanum
GCTAAGAGGGAAGGGTGAAGAGAACTAAATGACTAACTTTCATTAACTATTCACTAACTAAGTTCTAAGTATCCTAGCATCAGTATCTATTCCCACTTTTCGCACACATCCTGAACCAATGCAATGCTACCGGGATTACCAAACGCTACTCGTTACTGGGTTACCAAGCGTTGCACATGTGCTTGAAGCAATCGTACTAAATGCACTTAACTAGGAGAGTCAAGGGTTGAGAGAGATTGATTATCCAGGAAAGCATTTAAATAATTAACAATAATTAAATCCAATTTAGCTTAGTTAAGATGCTGCAAGGTTTATCAGAAAGTTCATCTTGATTGCCGTATACAAATGTGTGCTTAGGTACAATTTGCTTGAATAAAGATCCATTCACTTTGAGACTCCTACTGCGAGCACATGGAAATTATTCTAACTCTGGAATGGTAAAACTGCTATAGTTTGGCTAAGGAACTAACTCTAGATGATTGAACAAGGGAAAGCCACCTCTTATTTATAGACATGACAGCAGGCTGTGATATCACGTATGTGATATCACAGGGGTTGATGCGATATCGCGACTCATCATACCCCCATGATTGAATGAAAACTTGTCCTCGAGTTCCTTACAAAATATTGGGAAGGTATGTGATTATTGACTTGAATGATACTAATGGTGAATGGGGTGACATGTGAACGGATCATCATTACAATACATGATAAAATTAGTGTTTATGACAACAAGAGTGAACACTATACACATTTGACATCTAGCCTTATTTGGCAGCTGAGAGAGAAGAGGGGAGAGAGAGAGAAAATAAGAAGTCTGTTGCTGTTGACACCAAGGCTATGCTTTTCGTTGTCCATCCATAAGCGTGTCATCAATCTTGTTCCTTGCATAATTGCTTCAGCACAGTCCATTCCAAGTGTTCCCTCTAGATCCAATCCATTGGTGTATGATTGTCATCTGCACACACAACACAATCTTATGTTAGCAAGGGTAAATGAATCACAATGTAGTTGATAACTTGTCTCAGTGTAAGGTCCATTGGCTATGTTGTGATATGGCTAATGCAGATTTGGAGATATAATACTGGTGACTACTCGAGGTGTAGGGGTTAAAAGAAAATCGAAAAATTTGGACCAGGACCCCCATGAATGAGAGTGAACCTCTAGCAGTGAGAGAATGGAAAAAGGTAAGGAATAAAAAGATGGAGAAAAAGAAACAACGAAAATGCCAATAGAATGGATGTCAAAGATGGAGATGAACAAAATAAATGGTGATTGCAGAGATTTTTAAGGGAAATAAATTAACGGATGCACCAAAGAGGAATGTCAGTGGATCCTCCCCAAAGCAGGCTCATGCCCTTAATGCCCTGAAAATACCACATTCAAAGAGTCCGTAGGCTCTGGGAATGTCATTTGGAAATAAGAGTTAAATTCTTAACCATAAGAATTTACCAAAAAGAAAACAATGCATCAACCAAGATATGGACTATTGATACAACTGGCAATGAGGTGAAAGATGGAGAAAGAAGGATGGAAAGAAGAGAATGGAATGGAGTCTTAAGAATAAGGTGGTGTACAGCCCCTTGTGTGTTAATGGTTAATGTGACTTAGTAGATCTCATTCCAAATCCAGCCTCAAAGAATCCACATTCAGTGACTTCGAATTAATACACTTGGCCAATCCATCCACATGAAGTAATAAGAATGCTTCCACCAAAGAGTCACCACCATCCCAACGAAATGAGAAAGGAGAAAGTGGGAAGTGAGGAAGGGCCTTAGTTAGAGGGAACATTTTTATTTAGTTCCATAACCAGTGCTTGTAGCCTAGATGATTATTTTGTCTAAGGGGTGTGCTTTGAATTCTCACTATTGTTTTGTGTGTTTTGCGTGAGAACCACACCATGCAGAGACTTATTATTTTTATTAGCTCAGCTTCNTGAGAAATGCTCAGTCACCTATTCGTTGATAGTTCTTATTGTTTAAGGAAGGGGACTATACAGTTCCAAGCCAAGAGAGATCATAGAAATTCATGGATGCATGGATGATGTGGACTCATTGCTTATTATATCAAAAGAACCATACTTTAGTATTAACATCATAACTTAAAGGTAAAAACCAAATCAATTAATGGAATACAGTTCATACCATCTTCAGAGCACTTATTAAGTGACAAACTTAATAAAACAAAATAAATAAACATACAAATAAACAAAAAAAAGTATGAACGATGTTGCAAAACAAAAACAAGAAAAGTTAAAGAAATTTGTAGAACAAAAAAATTAAAAAGAAACTGAGGGCTTTGATTGATCAGCATAGGTGGCCATCTCCCCCATGACTAAGTTGGAAGGGGAAGATTCGAAATAATAAGCAAGTTCATCCTCTCTCCGATGTGTAATGTGCATTAACCGTTCTAGATTCATGATAAGGTTTGGTCTATTGCACATCAACTAGTACTCTTCTATTGGAGCATTTGTTTGAACCCTTTAGGAGTTCCCAACTTCCCCCAATTAATGCTTTCAAGTTAAGGGTTGGAAGTTGGTGACACTCTTGCTCTAGTGCATCAATGCTTTCTACGTAGGTGCAAGTTGATCCCCCAGTTAGTTCCATGCATCTTGGTGAGTTGCTCTCCTGATCAACTATCAACCACTGGGTGTCTTCTTGTTGTGTGGTTGCTACATACAAGCATTTTTGTATGTTAATTTCTTGGGCACACCGGTTGCATGTAGGAAATGTTAAACATTCCTGTATGTAATCACACCCTATATCATTGTATGTGATGCATGGAACTCTCTTCCTCTCGATCTTTCCAAAAGTGTTTTCCTTAGATATTTCTAGGGAAAGATCACGAATTCCTAGGCATGCATTTATAGTACTTAGCTATGCTCTTCCCATTATTATTGGGAAGTCCCCTTTGTCATTGTTTACTTGTATCACTAGAAAAACAACTAGGTATGACCAATCACATACAATGGTAACAATGTCCTCCACAAGTCCCAAGGGAATAGTGATGGGCTGGTTAGCCAGCTCTAAGTGAATATTGCTCTTCTTTAATGGAGGCAAGTTCCAGGCTTTACACATCTCTTGTGATATTAAGTTGACTCTGGAACTAGAGTCTAGAAGAGCTTTACATGGTTCATTCCCAACGACTTGGAGATAAATTAGAGTTCCAGGATCATAGAATTTCCTAGGAAGGTGGCCCTCTTTGATCTAGTCAATAACAGCATGTGTTAACATAACCATGTGCATTGAGCTCCGTTTTTGGTTTGAAGGGAGCTCTAAAGCCTTATTTGTTGAAGAAGTATTTGGAGACTCAATTACTTGTGGTTGTGAGAGCTTGTTTGGACTGTTGGTTTTGAAGAAAGGTCTTCTCCTTGTGTGATTGTCAGAATTAGCAGCAGGTTGAAGGTTTACAGCTCTCGTAGCATTGCATTGCTACAGTTGAGTTGGGAGTTTCCCTTACATTGTTGGAGCAGGTGGTAATGGGGCTATTGGTGTGAGAGTTGCAGATGGGGCTATTGGGGCTATTGGGGCTATTGGTGTGAGAGTTGCAGATGGATGGTGGTAATGGGGCTAATGTCAGGGTACTTGCCATTTGTTAAGTTGTGGGTTGAGTGCATACATCCTAGACTCTTGCAAGTGTGAGATTATTGGGCAACATCCCTTAGGTTGGTCATACTGGCATATATCACATCCACCGTCATTGTCCGTATCAAAATCCACAACTTCTTTGGTGATAGCCATTTTACCCTTACCTTTGTTACGTGCATGGTCCAAATCCCTCTTTTTCTTTTTATCATAGTCACTACCTCACTCCTTAAACTCCTCTACGATTTTGAGAACGATTTCAAATCTGCTATCTAAGGAGTCCCACATTTGGTCTACCTTTGTCGACACTTCGGTTGTTAATTTTTGGAGCAGCAAGGTTTTTCTATTCACCATCTCTTCGAGTGGTGACTCTTCCTCCTCCTCACAGAATCTCACTTCCCTTTTTCAGAGGGAAGGATCGTGGTTGTACTCTTCTGCACTTTCTCTCTTATGTAGCTCCCCTTCTTCCTTAGCTACTTGCTTCAACAATCTATGGATCTGATGGGACCTAAGCTCTGATAATCTCCCTCGGGCATACATTCCAAGGGTTCTCTTGGTTTCGTGCCTAAGTCCATCCACGAGATGGCATAGTTGATCCTGCTACGAGTAACCATGGCCCAGGAAATGATGTAACAATGCATAGTATCAGTCCATGGAAGCATCCAAGGGTTCATGAGTTCCCTTCTTCCATCCTTGGATTTTCTTTTGCAGGTTGGACACTCAAGAGTACATTTAATACTTATTGTTAAACAGTTCTAGCATCGTACTCCACCTTCGAATGGATTCCAGTTCTAAGGACCAGTACCAGCTTTTCGCTTCTTTTACTAGTGTCCTTGGGAATAACTTTAGCTTTTGCCATTCATTCTCGATGTTCTACAAGGCACATGCATTGTGAAATGCCTATAAGTAGTTCTGAGGATCAACGTTGTATCCCCCCTCAAATCGTGAGATATTATTCATGTCTAATCTTTTGATCCTGCTATCTTTTTGGTGCCTTGTAGGAATCCTTACAGCCTCCGTGATGTCTAACATGCTTCGGGTTGCAAGTAGGGGTTCTTTGTGGTCATTTCTTTCATAGTGTCTGTGATGTCTACATGGTTCCCTACTTTCCATTTTTCCATGCTGTGATTCTCTAGAGTGCCCTTGTCCTCGCTCTCGACTCTCCCATCGAGATTTCTCACTTTGTTCACCCTTATTCTCATGGTTAGGTTCCTTATGATTGCATCCTGATACTGAAGGAGAGAGTGAATGTGATGATGAAGGTAAAGAAGAAGGAGAACCATCACCATGGCGATGTTTCCTATCCTCTCTTTGATGGTCCTGACCTCGATCGTGATGACGATTAGAATGCCCGCGCTTCTCATGTGTTCATGTTCCCTTGTTGAACACTTGGTGTTCGTGGGGATCAGAACCAGGATTGTGAATCATGGAGTGAAGGTTCTGCTACACCACCTCCTCACCATCGTTAGGAGGGGGAACATCATTTTGTGGGGAACCTATTGAAATAGGTTCACCATCCTTAATTTCACTTATGACGGGTGAAGCATTATGGAGCCCTTTGCCCTTCAAAGATGTGTGGTAACTCTCCTGTCGCAAGTCTCATTGATGTTGCGCTTCTGTGGGATGGTAGTCCCTTATGTTGTAATTGCATGCAATGTACTCTGTGTACAATTTTGACATGCCTATTCATGTAAGAGCATGAAGGAGCATGTTGGGGACTGCTCAGTTTAAAGGCAACACTATGTTACCCTCCAAGTCTCTCCAACGCAGTTGTTCGTCTTGATGGAGAATAAAGGTAAAGTCGGGTATATACTCATCGTGATGAATGTATACCACATGGAATTGTTGAGGAACTGACAGATTTTGGTTATGTGTGTTGTACCGTCGACTATCTCTAGTGTTGTTCCTAGGCGGTGAAGTGCTTTTGTGTGAAGAAGAAGACATTTTTATCTCGTTCGATGTGCTGTCTACCGTTATCTTATTTTTTCCTTTTGATCAACCCTAAGGGTTCGTTCTAGTGTCCCAACCATGTGAATGATCTCCTATGTTCTACGTAGTGCACAAACAACTAAGTCCCCAACAACAGTGCCAATGATGAGTGGCGAGGCACCCCTACACTCAACCATACGAATACAAGCATCTCATGCGCGATTCGGTCGAACTCCAAGGTCTAAGTGCTTACACTCCCTAATGGAACACTTAAGGTTAATCAATCATTATCCTCCCATACTTGTATTATCATGGTTGTATTGCTAAGTAAGTTTGAGGTATGTGATTTTTATAACTTTTATCTTTATAATGCCTATGCTAAGAGGGAAGGGTGAAGAGAACTAAATGACTAACTTTCATTTACTATTCACTAACTAAGTTCTAAGTATCCTAACATCAGTATCCATTCCCACTTTTTGCACACACCCTAAACCAATGCAACGCTACTGGGATTACCAAATGCTACTCGTTACTGGGTTACCAAGCGTTGCACACGTGCTTGAAGTGGTTGTACTAAATGCACTTAACTAGGAGAGTCAAGGGTTGAGAGAGACTGATTATCTAGGAAAGCATTTAAATAATTAATAATCATTAAATCCTATTTAGCTTAGTCCAGATGCTGCAAGGTTTATCAGAAAGTTTGTCTTTATTTTCATACACAAATGTGTGCTGAGGTATAATTTGCTTGAATAAAGATCCGTTCACTTTGAGACTCCTACTGCAGGAACATGGAAATTATTCTAACTTTGGAATGGTAAAACTGCTATAGTTTGGCTAAGGGACTAACTATAGATGATTGAACAAGGGAAAGCTGTCTCTTATTTATAGACATGACGGTAGGCTGTGATATCACGTACACAATATCATAGGGGCTGACGCGATACCGCGGCTCATCAGCTAGTGATGCTCCTGTTCGCATGATCAAGGAAGTGGGAAGTGGTAGTGGTAGTGAAGGCATAGAAAAATAAAATAGGTAGCCTATCAATAGGGAACTAGTGGAGCAATTTTGAAAATTGGGATCTCCAAAATTTGATGGCACTAAGGATTCCATTATGGCTATAAAATGGTTGGAGAAATTGCAAAAGGATTTTAATTTGATGGGCTATTCATCAGTTCAGTAGACTCAATTGCTAGTTTATCAATTGGTTGGTACTACTCGACATTAGTGGAAAACTGAAGAGTAGGTCAAGGGATGGACTGGTCTAGAGGTGGCATGGGATGATTTTCTAGCATCTTTCAGAGGTTGTTCTATGTCTACCCAATATGCACAAGCCAAGGAGAATGAGTTCTACCGTTTATACTAGGGTAGTTGGTCTATGGCAGAGTATGATGCTCATTTCTTTGATTTGAGTAGTTATGTACCCCAGATGCAAAAAAATATTTGGGCATGAGCAATTAGGTTTGTTTGAGGTTTGAGACCATCTTTGAAGGATCACCTATTACCTCTTAGATTGACTTCCTATGATGAAGCTAGAGTAATAGCCATGGATTTACAGAGGAGCTAGCATAAAGATACAATGCATAGAGAGAGGCGATAGGGGCAAAAGAGAGAACCAACATTTCGAGAGAGGCTTGGCCCCTCTAAACAAGCTTGTGGCCATGGAGGAGAGTGTCCAAAACCTACTTGTGGTCCTATTGTTGGAGCTTGTTATAGAGCTAATTTTTGTTATAGATGTGGGTAGCTTGGTAATTTCTAGAGGGATTGCCAGAATTGTTTTGCATGTGGCTTAATAGTGCCCAAAGAAAGTAAGCAGTAGTGGAGGAGGTAGAGGCCAAGGATAGTGACCTCCAGTTCAGGTGGACGTGGAGCACTAGTCACTTAGCCTAGAGGAGGGGACTCAAGGACTCAAGGATGGGTGTATGCCTTAACAGATCAACCTTTAGACATGTATCCAAACATAGTGGTGGAGACAGGAGGTATGATTTTGGGCTTTGCTATGTTATTGTTATTTGATCTCAATGCTAGCCATTCTTTCATAGATCCTATGGTTGCACATCATGTAGCTCTTGGATGTCATGCTCTTTCTCCTAGGTTGATAGTATCTTCTGCTGGGGGTCACGAAACTTGAGTTGATTAGGTGTGTAGGAATGTGCTAGTAGAATTAGAAGGTGTGCAATGAGTTAGTGATTTACATGTTATGGATCTTGAGGTATATGATGTAATTTTGGGGATGGATTGGTTGTCATAGTTCAATTCTAGTTTGGATTTTCAGCAAAAGCTCCTACGATTACAATCAATCGATGGTGCTCCGATTGAGGTACAAACTCATCTGAGGACTATGTGCATGAATTTAGTCTCTTGTTGGATGTACCATAGGATGCTTCAAAAAAGGCATGCATGCTTTATGGCTACAATCTATAAAACCAATCTAGTGGAGATAGAGCAAATTCCTGTGGTTCATGAATTCTGTGATGTATTCCAGTCTAAATTATCGAGTTTGCCATCGAGGTGAGAGATTGAGTTTGAGATTGAACTTAAGCCTAGTACAAAGCCTATTTCAAAGGCTCCACACAAGATGTCTCCCATAGAACTAGCAAAGCTAAAGATTCAGCTACAGGATTTGTGGGATAAAGGCCTTATTCATCCCAATGTATCACCATAGTGCACCTGCGCTATTTGTTAAAAAGAAGGATGGCAGTTTGTGGTTATGCATAGATTACATCTAGTTAAACTAAGTGAGTATGAAAAATAGATATCCTTTGCCATGCATTAATGACTTGTTGGATCAACTTCGAGGAGCTCATGTATTCTCAAAGATTGATCTCAAGTCTAGGTATCATCAAGTGTGGGTTCATGAGTAGGATGTGTTAAAGATATGATTCAAAATATGGTATGGCTGCTATGAGTTTTTGGTGCTACCTTTGGGTTGACAAATGCACCAATAGTTTTCATGCACGTCATGAACAATGTGATGCGTCCATTCCTAGATCAATTTCTAATTATGTTCATCTATGAGATCTTAGTATATTCTCCTAATGAGCAATTGCATACAAAGCACTTGTGGACAGTTTTACAAACTTTGAGGGAGTACCAATTGTATACTTAGTTATCCAAGTGTTCATTTTAGCAATAAGAGATTTAGTTCTTAGGACATGTGGTGTCAAGGGCTAGTATCTCTGTGGATCCTATAAAGATTGCAGTTGTTCATGATTGGCCTAGGCCACAATTAGTAATGGAGGTACGAAGCTTCTTGGGGTTAGTAGGATATTACTAGAGGTTTGTGGAACATTTCTCTTGCATAGCATCTCCTTTGACCTGATTGTTAAGAAAAGAGGCTAACTTTACTTAGGGCCTAGTTTGTTAGGCTGCATTTGAGGAGTTGAAGCATAGATTGGTAACTACTCTTGTGTTAATATCTCCTACACCAAGACATCCATATGATGTTAGTATTGATGCTTTGGGGGATGGATTTGGTTGTGTGTTGATGTAGGATGGACAAGTTGTGGATTATGCATCTTATTAATTGAGGCCACATAAAATTAAATATCCCATGCATGATCTAGAATTGGGTGCTGTGATCTTTGTGTTGAAGATTTGGTAGCATTATCTATATGGGAGTAAGTTACTATTTGGACTGACCATAAGAGCCTCCAATATCTTATGATTCAGCCACAATTAAACTTATGACAATGTAGATGGGTGGAGCTGCTTGTTGATTTTGATTTCACTATTAAATACAAGCTTGGAAAGAATAACAAAGTAGCAAATGCATTAAGTAGGGTGGCAAGTAAGCTAAATAACTTAACAATCCAATTAGATTTGCAAGAGTAGATATGAGAGTAATAATACCATGATCCTTAGTGTTAGACATTAAGCCAATAGATTACCTTTGATGGACCGCTCTCTGTGGATAGTCAAGAAGTATTACAAAGAGATGGTTAAGTATGTGTTCTAGAAGCTCTCTGAATTCAATTGATGGATGAAGCCTACATGAGAAAATACCAAATGCATCCAGGTAGTCAAAAAATGTACCAAAATTTACAATCAATGTATTAGTGGCCTGGTATGAAGAGGAATGTAGGAGAGTATGTATCTCATTGTTTAATTTGCTAGCAAGTAAAGATAGAGCATTAGAGACCTAGGGGATATTTGCATTCCCATGACATTCCTCAGTGGAAATGGGATGTCATTAGTATAGATTTCATTGTTGGTCTTCTGCAAGCTTATAGTGGCCATGATGCTATCTTAGTAGTTGTTGATTTGTTGACAAAGTATACCCATTTCCTTGCTAGACGATCATCAATAAGTGCAATAGAAACTGCACATCTCTTTCCTGTAGAGATAGTGCAGTTGCATGATGTGCCACGATGAATTATTAGTAATAGAGATGCTCGATTCATGTCACATTTTTAGCAAGAATTTTAGAAGGAGATGGGTACAAAGCTGAATATAAGTTTGGCATATCATCGACAAACTGATGGTCAAAGTGAGCAAGTGAATCAAATTCTAGAAGACATGTTGAGAGCCTATGCTTTGCATCATAGAGAAGATTGGGATTGAATGCTACCATTAGCTAAATTTGCATATAACAACAGTTATCAGGAGAGTTTGCAAGTAGCACCATATGAGATTTTATATGGTAGGCCATGTAGAACACCTTTATGTTGGGATACCATAGAAGATCTTCAACATGTGAGCATAGATTTGGTGTGCTAGACTACAGAGCAGATTTGGAAGATCTGAGATAGATTGAGAGCTACACAAGATAGGCAGGCCGCATATGCCAATCGATGTTGAAGGCCACTAGAGTTTGTAGTCAGAGATCATGTATTTCTTCGTGTTTCTTCTTTAAAAGGCCTTACTTGATTTGGCCAAAAAGGGAAGTTGGATCCTACATACATTGGTCCATTTCAAGTGTTACAATAGATTGGGAAAGTGGCCTATTGAATAGCATTGCCTCTTCATTTGGCACATGTCCATAATGTATTTCATATATATATGCTATGATGTTATGTGCCTGATGAACATCATGTAATTAGCCATTCATGAATATAACTATAGTTTGATGTTAGTTATGTTGAGCAACCAGTAAATATTATTGATCGTATGGTGCAACAACTCTGCAGTAAAGTTGTTCCTATGGTTAAAATTTTATGGAGTAGATATGGAGCATCAAAGGCTACTTGGGAGGTGGAGACTGAGATGCACGTAGCTCATCCTAAGATCTTCCAGGAGGAAGATTCTCAAGGAGGGGAGAGTGTTACATCCCATCCATAGACGGTATGTATAGTCATCTGCTTATGACTTATACATTCTATGTGGAGTCCCGGTGGGTTTTTGAGAATGAGTTAATGTCTTTTATATGTTACGTGAGTTCATTTTTATGTTACAATTATGTTATCTTTACATGCTTAACTAACATGATTATGTACACTAGCCCTATGTGATGTGTTAGATAGGTGATGTTGCTAGCAAGGGTGTTAGATTGGGGTACAAGAGCACCTATCTAGTATGTTTTTATGCTTTATGTACGATTTTGGCATTTTGGCATTGGTACTATAGCACTATGTTGCATGATGTTTGGGTGTGTTTTTGGCATGTGAATGTGTAAAGCGTATGATAAGGATCTTATAGATTCAAATGGATTTTGATTCGAAGTCCCAATGTGTTTGTTATATAGGTTTAAAGTTTATGGTATTAGTTGCAAAGGAGAAAAATATACGAGCTTATGAGAATGACATATTTTTAAAAATGCAATAAATAAAGTTTAAAAAAATCAAAAAGGAAAAGTAACATTAGCACGTGACATGCACCCATGAAAAAAGAAAACAAAGGTTACATGTATACATATGCTTAAAAGCATAGTTTTGTTTTTTATGTTTATTTTTCTTCTCACCGCCTCATCACCACCACTTATTATTGAAATTGGGTTTCGGTTCTATTTCCTTTTTTTTTCTATTATGTTATAGAAATGCACAAGAGTCTATTTTCTTCTGTTTTTCTTTCTGATCTCTTCTTTTTTTCTAGATTCTAAGCTTTGTGGATGATTTTTGCATACTCTAAACCTAGATTTGGGATTGTTGCAGTCATATCTACGTGGGTACAAAACTTGTTGGGAGTGAAACTAAGTCTTACTGAAATTTTAAGGATTTTCTACTTGTTTCAACATTTCTACCCCAACAATTTTAATTGGTGGGTTGTCTTTACCTTTTTCCTATATTTTTGTGCTGAATTAGTGTATATGATCATGTGATGAGGGCATGTGGGACGGATGGCTCAAAGTTTGAGCTTAGGCATGTTATTTTGCATATTTTCCAAAAGTGTATGATTTTGGTTATGAATTGTTTATTAATATATATGGGATGTATGGTATGATGTGGACTTGTGAAATATGATATGTGATGTTAATAAGATTAGTATGATAAGAATATTCTATTTTCGGGGCCTATTGGGGTGCAAGCATTTTTGGAAGTTCCAATTCCTCAATGTGGTAATTAAATATTATTTAAATATTAGTTTATTAATCAAACTTTGAACGTACATAGCTTTGCTTCTAGGAGTCCGATTTATGTAAAATTAGTGTCGTTGGGATCGTTTTAGGAAGTACTTTCTAATCCTGGGATTAGTTTTGTCTTTGAGCATATATCATTTTGAAGGTTATTCTAGTGGTCATTTGTATGGAAGTATATGTCTTTTGAGGAACATGGTATTGTTTTGTCATATCGAGGTCTTCATGTTATTCTGTTGCATTGCGGTATTGTTTTCATGCAATGATTGTAACTGTTAGGGGTGGATATGTGCAGTTATGTTGTTTGGGTATGTTTTTCTTATGACCTGTGTTGGCTTAAGCTAGCCAGCTTATGTATATGTTTTCACGATGATGCTTGTGATGATCATTGGTAGGTGGTGATAACATAAGTGTGTGGACCAATTGGTGATGAAGCACCCTAAAGGTAGTATGGATTGATCCCAACTATGATGCATCAATGAGGCTCCTACCACTACCCCATGTCGCCACCTCTTACTATCAATTACCACTACGTTAGTTACACCCACCATTGCCATGATTTTCAAATCCAAAGCTATCACATTGATTCATCTCCCTTACAGGTCATCATTTTCGAGCTCATGAATTGGTTATTTCTTGCTATTATTATTAACATTTTAGTCACAACTTATGGTTAAGAAAATTTGAATTTTTTTTATGAGCATAATATATAACCCTGAAAACTGCAAGTGGTTTCGATATTTTCTCTTATGTGTTAATTTTAGAACCTTGAAAATATCAAGTATTTGGAATGTTTATCAAAAAATACACTAATGGAAAGTATATAATAATCCAAGAAACTCATATATTAAAAAGTGCATATTAATAGTAATAAATAACATTGTACCTTCATGGGCTAGCTAACAATTTTTAGTGTTAATGCATTGTTTACATTTCCTTATACTTGTATCGATGAAATGTTATAAAATCTTTATGCAACATTAGCAATAAACTATGTCATGTTTTATCATTTCATCATGATTAATTTAAAAGTTTACAGTCTTATCAATTTTATTAAATGTCATATTTAAGTAAAATCACTATGAGAAGTGAAAGTGGCATTATTATTAATTTTTCTAGAAGTTGTATTTTAATTCAAGTATGTTAGTTTAGGTTCCAAAAACCTCATGCATGATTGCACAAGAAACCAATATCTAACTGCTACAGTATGCACCCTATGTTTTGCTGAACAAATGTGGAGTAATATTTAAAAACTAGCATACCCATTGGTGGCATCATGCTACTCAAACTAACATCAAATTCAGAACACTACAGAATAGAGTCCAATTTAAAGCCTTAATCAGCAACCCACATTTACATTAAAAACAACTGCAACTTATGATAACTGATGTTCATGAATCTATTGATGGATAAGAATAATTTAAAGGTTGCATGATACCTCTCATTGAAAGAACCCCTATTCAAATCATGAAACAATGCCCTAGTGATTAGACTAATAAGTCATGGCCCCATGCCTAGCATGGGTAATGTTGGCATCAACACTATATTTTTGAGGTTTAATTTTTAACTAGAGAAATAGATCACTTCAAATTCTAATTTTTTTAATTATAAGTGGAGGGTGTCGAAATTGTAAAAAATTGAAACATAGGTACACTCTATGATATATAGAAGTTTATAAAATCAAACCTATGACCTCAGGTTACTAGACCAAGACCCATACCACTAGGCTAACAACTCATTGTTAGTATCTAGCCATATATTTTAGTATATACATTTTAGTTAAAACACATAGCATGTGGTTTGCAAACCTTAGGTTTGAT
>MNCI01019889.1:17174-29941 GCA_015680685.1 Gnetum montanum
AGAAGGAGTCTAATTGTGTATGGTTCTTTATTCAAACAAGATGTAACTGAGCACAACAATGTGATGGGAATAAAAATGAATTCTTTTGATAATCCTTATAGCACTAAGAATAGATTAATGTTTCTTTTAATGCACTTTACTCTAATGCATTTGAATTATGCAATTACTTTACAATAGTTAATGAACACAAGCATGACTACTTTGAGCATATATATAGTACTTAGTAACCTAGCAATGCTTAACATTTGGTAGCCCAACAACACTATATGTGTTTAGGATATGTTTAAGAAAGTGGGGCAGTTATTTGTATTAGGCTAGCTAGGAAGTAGATGAATTAGATCTTCAATTACTTTACCTTTTATTCTTATTGTAGGTGATCAAATTTATAAAACATAAAATAAGAAAAATCATGTATCTCAATTACACTTAATCCATACCCTTGAACCTCACAAGTGTAGTTGGGAAGACAACAAAGGTTTTCAACACCCATTTCACTTCCTAGAAGAGCTAGTGTACTAGAGAACTATAGGTCCATAAAATTCAACCAGTTTGTGCATTAATGCCTTAGTGATCCGTATGGTTGGGCGTAGGGGTACCTCACCGCTCATCATTGGCACCATTGTTAGGGACCTTTTGGTTGTTTCTTGTGCTATCTAGGACCTAGTGAAAATTATTTAAATCATTGGAATGAACCTCAAAGTCACATCACATCTTAAGATTACTACAACAATATTTAGAAGCTTACTATGATTGTTATTTTCCTAACCTAAAATGTCTTCTTCTCATAGGAGCAATTCTCTACCCAAGTCTAATAGAGCTTATCAGCGAATGCCTAAACAATATCAGATTGTATATGCTCATCTTGATGAGTATTTACCTAATTTCACCTTCATCCTACATCAAGATGAATAGCTATAGTAACGTGACATGGAAGGCAACATTGTGTTACCACCCAATCAATCCATTCTTGCAATGCTCCATCAAATGCTTATATGATATGGTCTTTAGGAACGTCATGCTGAGTATGTTGTGCAAGATACTAATGCCAAGGATTATCATCCCACTGAGGCACAACGTCTACAAGATTAACAGCTAAAACAACACTATGAATCTTCGAAAGGAAAAATATTTAATGATTTTCCATTTCTGTTATACCAACAAGCTAGTGGGAAATCCTTCTCTGGAGGTTTCCCATTCGATGAAGTTACTCTCTTTGACTTCGGTGAAGGAGGTCAAAACCAAAACTTGTAGTCCACAATTCATAATCCTTGTTCTAGTAAGAATGGATCCAATGACAAAGAAGGATTAGGAGGAGTAAGTCAAGGTAGGAATGTAGACAAGAAACAAGATCATGATCATGGTCGCGATAGTCGAAGAAGCAGTTGTAGGCACTGTGATGGTGCTAGTCCTCCTTCCTCTTCCCCTTCATCACCATAATCTTCTTCTTTTGGCTCTAATCATGATAGTAGAAGGTGAGAACATGATGGAGGTGACCAAAATAAACGAAGTCATCGATAGGACCAAAATGATCAAAGAAATCATCAGGAAAGGAAAGATCAAGGGTGCAAATGTTCAAAATAGGCACATCACCATGAATGAAGGGGTAGTAGAGGGCATCATAGGCACCATGATCAAGGCCTCGATGAGCCTTTACTTGCTACCTAAAGTATGCTTAATATTGTAAAGGCAATACGCATTCCAACAAGGCATATGAAGGATAGTCAGATCAAATGACTAGTCATGAAAAACATTCCTCAGTTCAAAAGGGGATATAACTTTGATCTGCAAAATTATCTCCAAGCTTTTTAAGATTCATGTGCCTTGCAAAACATAGAGAATGAGTGGCAAAAACTTAAGTTGTTCCCAAGGACACTCATCAAAGAAGCAGAGAACTAGTATAAGTCCCTAGAGCTGAAATCTATTAGATGATGGAGTACCACGCTTGAATTGTTTAATGATAAATATCAAACATACTCCAAAGTGTCCAACTTGAGAAGGCAAATCCAAGGATGGAAGTAAGGAACACACGAACCCTTAGATGCCGCCATTAGCCGATACTATTCCTTGATGCACAAATGTCTTGGCCATGGTTATTCTCAGCTAGATAAACTTCACCACATTGTAGACGTGCTTTGATTAGAAATGAGGAGAACCCTTGGTGTCTATGCCAAAGGATGATTGTCAGAATTAAGTGCCCATCAGATACAAAGATTAATTAAGCAGGTAGCTAAAGAGAAGGGCAAACTAAGAAAAAAGAAAGTGCAAAAGAATATAATTGTGATCCTTCCATTCAAAAGAGAGAAGTTTGATTCTATGAAAATGAGGACAAATCTACATCTAATGAGGTGGTAAATAGGAAAACCTTGCCACTCCAAAAATTTCAATATGAAATTATGACCAAAGTTGATCAATTATGGGACTCCATGGATAGCAGATTTCAAGCTATCTTAAAAATTGCTAAAGAGTCCAAAGAACAAGGTAATGATTGTGAGTGCAAGAGGTGCAAGGAAGTTGAACATGCCTATCACAAAGGTAAGGGTAAGATTGCTATGATAGAAGAAGTTGTGGAAAGTGAATAAGATGATGATGGTGGGTGTGATGTCTACCGATATGAGCATCCTAAGGGATGTTACCCCATTATGTCACATCTACAAGAGTCTAGGGTGTATGCTTTAAATCCACAACTAACACAAAGGTAAACATCTAGAAAATTATCTTATCCTCAAGGTAATTTTAGGAAATTCCACCAGCAACAACCGTACTATCCAAGTGAAGCTTCACCACAACTGTATGAGCAGTATCAACAGTGGCAGTGACCACAGTCATGGGCACTAGCACCACCAAGGTAGTAATACCCTTATTGATAGCCTAATCCATATGGTTATTACGTTCAGCAACCCCTGTCTCCACATGACTCTTCTAGTCACATCTCTACTTTCCAACCTCACTACCATCCTTCTCTTATTATCGAGCTCATTCTCCACATTAAAGAAAGAATACCATCTCTTAACCATATCCTCCTCCTATCCCTGCACATGTTCCTCCTTCAGTTGCATAGCTACCACCTACTCCACCTATGAAGGGTAAACTACTAGCTCAACTACAACAACTCAACGTTATGAGGGCCATTAACCTACAACCGATTCATCAACCAAGTATGTCAGAGACTTGATCAAAGAAAAGACCTTTATTTTGAACACATAGTCCACCTAAGCCCTCAAATACACTCACAATTGACAATCCCATCCCTGCATCTTCCTCTATATCAAATACCTTTGAGATCCCTTCAAATCAAAATCTACCTAGGATCCATACTATAATGCTTACTCACATTGTATTTGATTGGATCTATGTTAGAAACCTTCCTAGGAAACTTAGCCAATCCTGAAGTCCTCTCATTTATTTGTAGATTGCTGGGAATGAACTATGTAAAGCTCTTCTCAACTTAGGTTCTAGTGTCAATCTAATTTTCCATGAGATGTACACTGCATGAAACCTACCTCCTCTCAAGAAGAGCAATATAAGATTAGAATTGGTAGACTAGTCCATCATTGTTNAAACTCTGGGTTGTTAAGAAAGCATCTATCTCTGCATGCAAGCAATGTGCACCAGAAGCAAATATTCAAAGGTGTATGTACATAGTAGCCACAAAATAGGAGGGCACCCAGTGGCTAACCGTTAATTCTGAAAGCATCACACTTTGAATAGAATTGACTAAGAGCTTGACATGTGCATATGTTGCAAGCATGGATGAACTAGAGCAAGTTCATCACCAACTCTCTTATGATACAAATGATGATACTCACTAGGAAGAGTTGGAGATTCCTGAAAATTTTTAGAAATAGCCCCTTGAATTGAACATGCTATCAACTGGAATGGAATATGTGTTTTTGAAAAATGGGAAGTTGGTTGTAATCAATGCAAATCTTGCTCCATTGTAGAAAACGATGTTGTTGAAGGTAGTTGAAAAATGGTTAGCAGCTTTTGCTTGGGGATATCCTAAACTCACAAGGATTAATCCTAGGATATGCCAACATTGCATCTACATTGATATAGCCATGAAGCCAAAAAGATAGCCATAGTGGTGATTGAACCCTAAACTGAAGCATATCAATTAGGAGAAAATCAAGAAACTCCTCAAGGTGATATTCATTTATCCTATTACAAATAGTGAGTGAGTTAGTCCACTCGTGATTGTGTCAAAGAAAGAAGGCAAGTGGTAGGTCTACATCAATTTTTGGCTACTGAATATGGCAACATTCAAGGATCATTTTCCATTGCCATTTGTTAATCAGGTGCTAGACATAATATTTGGGCATTACTACTATAGTTTTTTAGATGGTTATGGTGGCTATAACCAAATTCAAATTGCACCAGAAGATCAAGCCAAGACAACATTCACGAGTCCTTGGGGGACTTTTGCATATCATAATATGACATTTGGTCTATGCAATACTCATACCACATTCCAACACTTGGTTTTGAGCATTTTTTAATAGTAGATCAGTAAGGGGATGGAAGTCTTCATGGATGACTTCTCCACTTATGAAGCTACATTTGAGCAAGCCTTGGACCGCCTTGAGCAAGTACTAAAATGTTGTGTTGAAACCAACTTGTGGCTCAATTGGCAAACAAGTCACTTAATGATCTAGGAGGGCATTATATTGGGGCATAGAATATCTTAAGCAGAAATTAAGGTAGACCCTGAGAAAATAAGGGTCATCCAAGGAATAACTCGTCAACCAAAAACTATCAAAGATGTTCAATCATTCCTTGAACATACTAGCTACTATCAACAATTTATAGAGAATTTCTCTAAGATTGAAAAATCAATGGTTTAGCTGACAAAGAAAGATACTCCCTTTGTCTGGACCATGAAATGTGAAAAATCATTCCAACAGCTGAAAGAAAAACTTGTAGAAACTCCAATCTTACAAGCACCTGACTAGTTTAGACCATTTCATATCATGACAGATGTTGTGCTTATGTAGTTAGATGACAAGAAATGTCCATATTACATCCACTACACTAGCCAAAGCATTGTGGGTTTACAAATAAACTCCACCATCACAAAGAAAGAATTGATGGCAGTGGTGTTTGCTCTAGAGAAGCTTAGGCATTATGTGCTTGGATACAAGGTGTTTGTGCACATGGACCATAGTGCCATCCGCTTCCTGATGAACAAGCCAATGATGAGCCCCTGTGTCATATGGTGACATGTAATCTTGCAAGAATTTGATCTTATGGTGGTAGATCAAAAGGGCACTAAGAATGTGGTCATTGATCACTTGTCTCAATTGTGATGGGATGACAAAGAGGAAGAAAATCAATTATTTGATATGTTTCCTAATGAACTCCTCTTTGCTGGGGCTATAACTAAACAATTGTCCAATAAGCCTAAATGGTATGATGGCATTCTCACCTATCTTCTCACTTAGGAGATGTCACAAGGATTGGACCACAAAAAAATAATAATTTCTTCACCAATTAAAACACTTCATGGAGATCAACGAACACCTCTACAAGGTGTGTGCCAATGGCCTAGTTCGTTGGTGTGTCCTTGATGCCAATCAACTACACGTTCTCCAAGATACTAATGAAGGTCCTTGTGGAGGACACTATGTTGGGAGATGCATGGCCATTAAAATCCTGATGGTAGGGTACTATTGGCCAACAATCTTCAGGGATGCTCACCATTATGTTTGATCTTGTAAACAATGCCAACAAGATGGTGGAATGACTACTTGAATAGAGGGACCTCAACAATGGACTCGACCACTAGAATCCTTTAACATCTAGGGTATTGATTTTATGGGTCCCATCATGTCCATGTTAAATGAAAAGGCATACATCATAGTCACTGTTGACTATTGTGGGTAGAAGCAGTAGTCATCATCAACTATACATCTTCTACTGCTGCTTGATTTGTACAAAAAAATGTTGTAAATAGGTTTGGTGTGCCATGTGCATTAATTTCTAATAATTGAACTCACTTTACAGGAACTACTTTTCAGAAGTTCATGCAATGCTTGGGAGTTGAACATAAACTCACAATACCCTACCACCCCCAAGCCAATGGTCAAGCTAAGGTTACCAATAGGGAAATCACAAGGATACCAACAAGAATTGTTAGCAAGTACAGGAAGGACTAGAGCACAAAACTCAATAATGCCCTTTGGGCCTACCACTCAACATGGAAACTTCCTATAGGCTATTCTCCCTATGAGCTTGTGTGTGGAAAATTACTAACACTTCCTATTCAATCCGAGCTTCATACACTTTCAATAGCCTGTGACCTTGACCTTGACTTGAGTCTAGCCCAAAAAGAAAGACTAATGAATCTCAACCTACTATACAAAAATCAATTAGTAGCCCTATCATCTAACGAGTTGCACAAGGCCTATAACAAAAAGTGTCATGACCTAAAAATTAGAAAAGTCAAATTTTAACCGGGAGATAAGGTTCTCTACTAGAACCCCACATAAGTACCTCAACGAACTAAGTTCCAAATATTGTGGGAAGGACCTTACATCATTTATGAAAATTTTCCTTTTGGGGCTATGGCGATCTACAAATGTGAGAGCCCAAATAAGAAATAATTGGTCAACATCCAATAAATCAAACCTTTCCATGATCATAAGCCAACAAATACAATAAATGCCTCGTTAGATGGACAACCATGCTCCATATTTTAGATCTCTTACTTTCAAGTTAGTCATGGGGGAGATGGCCACCCATGCTAACTATATAGGTGGCTTCTCAATTTTTCAACTGTTTGTTTACAAATTTTTCATTTTACAACTTTTTTTTACATGTTCTTTATTTTAAATCTTCTTATTTTTATGTTATTAATCTTTTCTAATTTCTATTTTACACCATCACTGGTACATTTACTATTTCTTGAAAATTTTACACTTTCTTTTATATTTTCTTTTATTTTATTTGATGTGATTTTCTAACTTTTTGTTAATAAGTGTCAAGTACATTGATAATGTGTTGCTTGATGGTGGTACATGCTATTTTTGTTATTTGATTGTTGGTGTCTAGTTTCTAGCCTTGAATTTTGTTAGCGATAATTAGGACATGGTTTCTTTTTCATGCAACAAGCAATGAGTCCACAACATCCACCCATTCAACAACTCTATGGTTTTTTTATTCTAGAAATGTGCAATCCCTTTTTCATTAGAAAAAATTTAATAAATTTGTGACTTTGGTAGTTTCCAAAATTAGAAAGGATTCAAAGGTTTGAACAGGGTGTGGCTTCAAGGGGATTCGGTATTCTTTGTGCCTTTCTATTTGCCTAGGTACATATGTGTTTTCATGGACTTCTTATTATTCTATGTTGACTAATAAAAGAAGTTGAATAAGTCTTTACATTGTGTGGTTCTCATAAAAAAAAAAGATGAGAATTCAAAGTAAACCCCTTAGACAAAATAAATGCATACGTCTTTGCATGGTGTGGTTCTCATTTAAAAAAAACAAAAAAATGGTGGGAATTCAAAGCACTCCCCTTAGACAAAATAAACGAGCTACAAGCACTAGTTATGGGACTAGTCCCCTCTAACTAAGGCCCTTCCTCACTTCCTACTTCTCTTTTCTTCTTTAATAAGGAATAGTTGTTGTTCTGTGGGAGCACTCTTGTGTCTTAGGGGATGAATTGGTCTTAGAATGTCGATGCAAAGTCACTAAATGTAGTTGGTTTTGGTCTGGACTAAGGATGGATCCTATCAAGTCATTTAACCACAAAATCCACAAGGGACTTCATGTGACCGTAATTAGGAACTCCATTACACACTCTCTCATCCATATGTGCTTTTCATGTCTCACCTCACTGCCATTTTCATGTTCTTATTTCATGTCCTAGTTCGATGTGTTAGAATTCTTAGTTAGTTTCTTCAGGGTTTTTGTACTTAACCTTCTGTAACCATTAATCACTCATGGCGCCCACAAACTCTTTGGTTTGAAGTTATGCAAGGGCATAAAAGGTCTGTGCTTGCTTTGGGGAGGACCCACTTGCATATCTTTTGGTTGGGTTACTTAAGTTCTTTACCTTTAGCCACTCTTACAATCAAATCTTTGTGTTTAGCCCATCAATGACATCCAATTGTGCACATTAGTAAACTTTCCTTTTTATTGTTGTGAATTGTTACACCCTCTTCAAATATTTTCCTTGTGTTGTACTTTTTCAAATGTAATGGACCACTTATCTATTTTACCCTATTTGTCAGCCTTCTTGGTAACACTACTCAAGAAATTAATCTACCATAATCACAACCTAATTGAGTGTAACCATTGATGAGACAAGGCATTTAACTGCTATTTGTTACACATTGCATACTAATTCATGATTTTGTTATGACTGCAATGGGAAGCATGGAATAGAAGCAGGACTATCTTCATCAAGGATGATGCAACAATGCCACGCAATGAGGACCATTCATGATTTGTGGATCTTCTCTCTCATTTTTCTATTGCCAAGAGGTGTTGGATGTCAGTGTTATCCAAGGTGTTCACTTTTCTTATCATAAACATCCAATTTTGTAAAAAGTTGTAATTGTGTACACTTGGGCACTCAGAGTCTATCCGTTCCATTTGAGTCAGTTTGTATGTCAATCAATAATCCCATACCTACCCAATATGTTTTGTAAAGAACTTGTTCCTCCTCTTCTTCACTTGAGGACAAGTTTTCATTCAATTATGGAGGTATGATGAATCACACTGTTTCGTCTGCTTCGACATCAGGTATCCAACGTCAAGGGGTATACGCTAGTTTATAAATATAGCACTTGGGCTCTTGATTTGGCAATCAGTTTTTGCAGTTTCTAGTCAAAGTAGTGAAGCTCTTGCAGTTTATTTTCTCCAAAGTTAGAATATTTTCTGAGTGCCCACAGAAAGAGTCTAAGTGTATATGGTTCTTTGTTTGAACACTGATGTACATAAGCACAGTAGTGTGACAAGAATAAAAACAAATTCTTTTGATAATCCTTGCAACATTGAAAATAGATTAATGTTTGTTTTAATTCACTTTACTGTAATCCATTTGAATTAAGCAGTTACTTTCTAACAGTTAATGAACACAAGCATGACCACTTCGAGCATACATATAGTACTTGGTAACCCAACAACACTTAACATTTGGTAGCCCAGCAACACAATATGTGTTCAAGAAAGTGGGGTAGTTACTTATGTTAGGCTAGCTAGGCAGTAGATGAATTAGGTCTTCAATTACTTTACCTTTTATTCTTGTTGTAGGCAATCAAATTTATAAAACATAAAATAAGAAAAATCATGTACCTCAGTTACACTTAAACCATACACTTGAGCCTCACAAGTGTAGTTGGGAAGACAACGAATGTTCTCAATGCCCATTTCACTTCCTAGAAGAGCTAGTGTACTAGAGAACTATAGGTCCACGGAATTCGACCAGATCATGCATAAACACCTTAGTGATCCATATGTTTGGACATAGGGGTACCTCACTGCTCATCAATAGGTGAGAAGACTATAAAGGATTTGTGGAATATTGTGGGTTTACCAATTCAATTCCCATGCAAATAGATTGCATCTTAGAAGACAATTATTCTTATTTAAAATGTCTAACAATGCAACTATTACATCTTACCTTATTACTGTTGTACCATAGGAAATCAATTGCAATTAATATGTAGTAATATAGGAGAAGAGCATTAGTACATTGCTTTATTAAAATATCTTCCTGATCATGAGATAATATTGCTCAAACTATTACTAGTATAAGTACCTTCTTAAAATTTGATGAAGTTGTAAAATGGCTAAAAACAAAAGAACTTCGAAGAAAAAGTTCTAAACTTGATCGTACTAAAGCATTGGTTATTAAATAACAAGGTAAACACCATTGAGGTAAACCCTCGAGTAAGAATAATACTAAATTTAAGAAAGGTTCAAATGATGCTTGTAGGAAAATACCAAGGTGTTGAAACTATGGGAAACATGGTTATTTAAAAACGGATTGCAAATTTCAAAATTTATGGTATTTTGAAGCAAAAGAGCATTCCAAGTACATTCTCTACAAGAATTACATTGTTTTTTAATAGTTTCTTTAGATTTTGAACTTGATCAAATGAATATCAAGACTATTTTAATTCATAAAAATCTTGATGAAGAAGTCTGTGTAACAACCTAAAGCTTATATGATTAAAGGCAAGGAAAACATGGTATGTCATTTGTTGAAATCCTTATATGGGTTGAAATAATATGCTAGGATGTGGTATAATAAATTTGATTCTTGCATGTATTTAAAGGAAGACCCACAAATATTGCTACAATATATATTGATGATAGGCTGAAAGCAAGAAATAATATGCAAGAAATTTCAAAGCTAAAATGTCAACTATCTTCTTAGTTTGAGATGAATAACCTCAGTACTTAGTATAAAATCTTGGGCATAAAAATTAAAAGAAACATAAACAATGACAAGGTACGGCCTGATTATATGGTAATACATTTTTAATAGAGCGAAGTACAGGCGCCTCTAGCATCCAGGCACTATTGTAAGCCCGATGACTAAGCGGCCACGTCACATGGTTGGAATTATTGTTACGTGTTTGTCCTTCTAAGCACCGATGTCACGAATTCATAACATGTCCGCGCCACGCTGGGTCAAACCAGAAGACACTTGATGAAACTGTTTAAAAAAAACCTCTATTTTAATTTAATTCCCAATGTTCCTGAGAATGGAAAATACCGAAAACACAACCAGCAACCGTACTCTAATGCAATTAATCGTGAGATTGGACTTTGGCGGCATGAGAAGCACCGAAGACGCAGAGGAGTGGCAACAATGGAAATCGCCCATAATACTTTCTCTCCTCGTTTCTGCTTGTGCAAAGGCGAAGCCCATGATCAACTTCAACATTCCATGGTTCAATGCCAGCGTCTTATCTGATCAAATCATCAGCGCCGGAGTCGCCCACCTGGACGGCAACGTGATTCAGCTCACACGGAGCCATGTGCTGGACCAGAGCAGTTCAACTCCACCAGAGCGCTTGGGCAACCTTGTTGGAGCCACTGAGACTGTGGACGTGGAGTTGGACACCTACAAGAACGTGTGCCGGTCTTCCTCCTGCAACTGGACCTTCCACGATGCCTACGATAACCACGTCGGCATCGATTCAGTCGTCACCGCCTCGCTCGGCAACGGAACCCGCCTTAAGGACAACATCACATGGAATGTCCGGGTCGAATACAGCGGCACCCACAATCTTCTGCAAGTTTTTATCAAAAATCTCAGCGCCAAGACGCGGACAGCGCTGTTATCGTATCCTGTGGATCGTAGGCAGTATCTGCCGAAGCTCGTCCGCTTGGACTTCTGGGCGCAGCTCCATACGCTGCTTTCCTTGAGCCTCGGCAGCAGCCCTTCCTGGAACACCCCGGACCCGCGAATGTCACGCTACGCCGTGGGAGTCGTCATGGCACTCGTGATCGGCGCCATGCTCGGCAGCGTCGGTTGTCTGAAAGGCCGCCTGTATTGTGAAGCCCACCGGTGGACGGAGACGCCACTTGAATATGACTCAAATCTACACTGCCAGCACTCAGTAACTTAGAAGAAGAAAACCGTAAGCGTTTGGCTATAATAATGACCAAAGGGTGTCAGGGATGCTCTCAAAGACTTGTGTGGAGGCATATGGTTTAACGCATTTGGCTATATTGACAGGATGTCTGGAAGAGGATGTGTTCACATAGCTAAGTTATAGCAAATGCCATATAGCATCTATGATATAGTACCCAACTAACATGTGTGCATTGACGTAGTTGTGATGTAGCATCTGCAATGTCTCACCTACTTAATATACTAGACAAATCATGCTTTATCATACCTCACAACTCACTAAAAACTCCCCATCTAGTTATATAAATAAATAGACAAAGTTCCATTCCAAAAAATTGTAAGGTAACCAAGACTAGATTGGTTACCATTACAAAACTCAAGTGATGCATTACAAAATTTTATCCAAGTGGATGTATTACAAAATGGCAAAAAAGTTGGACAAACGTTAAAGTTCGCAAAAATTATAAAAGTTTCTTAAAAAAATTGATTGATGATGAATCTTCATGATGTCGCTAACAACAACAATTTTTCCAACCTTCGTTGTTATGTAGGCACTTCTCTTCTATGTAGAACTTTTTAAATGATGGACTAAAATTTCTCCTCATCAACCCATGGGTTTCTAGCCAGCAAACATATGATGTTTAAGCTTTAATTTTTGTATGTGTCACTTGTCCATGGGCATGTCCTTCTCTTGCCCTCTTTTCCTTTCCTTGCAAAAGAGCTTCAACCTTAGGCATTTGTTTCAACATCATTTGTGATGAGTGGCGAGGTACCCCTACACTCAACCATACGAATACGAGTGTGTACGCGCGATCCGGTCGAACTTCGCAGATTAAATGCCTTAACGCCACAAGAAACACTTGGGGTTAATCGTTCGTTGTCTTCCCAGGCTTGCTTGTATGTGTCACGGTGTATGGTTAAGCAAGTATGAGGTATGTGATTTTTTTGGTATTTTTCAGTTTATCTCCTAAGCTATGAGGGAAAGGGTTGAGAAACTAACTAATTCTAACTAATGTCCTAAGTCTAAATTAACTAGCGTCAGCATCTGTTCCCACTTACCGGACACACCCTGAACTATACAACTGTGGCTACCAAACGCTAATCGTTACTGGGATCATCACACGTAACGCAAGTGCTCGAAGTTGTCGTACTGAGGCACCTATTTAGCTTAAGTGTGATA
>MNCI01019889.1:35946-47493 GCA_015680685.1 Gnetum montanum
GCCGTTCACTCTAGGACTCCTACTGCGGGCACATGGGAAAAATTCTAACTCTGGAGTGTTCAAACTGCCAGAGCTTTGCTACTTCTAGCTAGGATTTGGAAATGAAGGGAGTGCCACCTCTTATTTATAGATATGGCGGCGGATCGCGATATCGCGTACACGATATCGCATGGAGAGACGCGATATCACGGTGCTATGCATGTCGCGTCTCATCAATTTGCAATCACCAAAGGATCAATGTTAGTTTTGGTATTTTTTCTTGGTAATTAACTCTTTCCAAATCCTTAGTTAGCTCAAAATTAGAAAAATTTCAGCATTTAGACTCAAGGTGATTACAAAATATTGTTCCCAAGGCTATGAGGTAACTAAAATCATCAAGGTATTTAAGTTATTTTGATTATTTTTACTATTAGTTACTATACTGTTTAAAAATGGGGTGTTACAAAAAATATAAATATCACATCCTTAGCCCCCATGACAAATGAGCCCAACTCTAGAAGCTCACAAGTTCTCAAACAACTAAAATCAAAGATCCTAGTTCTTAAGATGGCCAATAAATATTGAATTTGAATGATAGTTCAATATAAAAGCATTAAAAATTAATTGAAATTGATAAGTAGTCCCAAACTTATGCATAAATTTAGAGAACTTGCCCATCATATCCTTAAAGATGTAAGGTTTTAGTTCAGAGCCATTGTAAACAAAAGTCATGCAAGTGGGTCCTCCCTAGAGCAAGCTCCTATTATAATACCCTTGTATAAGCACTTCTATAGATGTCTATGGATACCTTGAAAGTTAAATGTAAATTATGTCTTTATTCCAAACAATACAAAACTACCTTGGTTAGGATCCTACACTATACCTTGCAAAACAATTAGGCACATAATTGCATGTAGCAGTGAGGTGAATAGCTGGGTGAGAAGGAATTATAGAGATTGGGACATGAGGTACCTTATAATGTCCATAATAGGTTCTTATGTCAATTATGATTAAGATGATCATCATACTTATTAGTCCAAGTTTTAGACCAAGTTGATACCTTTGCTAGTGATATCACATTGTATCATCTCAAACTTACTATCATAGGGCCATCACAAACATATGCAAACATCACTACTCAACAAAAGCAATTTTGATTAATTAATTACTTAAATGTTAAAATTTGAGGAAACTTAGCCATTGGTTAGAAGGGTGCCTTTAGGCATGAGTAACATGTTTTTCTAGTGACATGGCAAGGAAACACTAATTCGAGAAAATGCTTCCATCAAAATCAAAACATGAGTAATGATACAAACACATGGAGTAGTAAGACCCATATAGAAAGCACAACAAATCAACAAATCCCCTTGATGTCACACCTTTTTTGCATTCCCCCTTAGTCCTTCCCCTCTTTTTCAAGGCATAATGATTATGAGTTAGTTTTAGTTTTGTGTAAGAGTAACCATATTGTTTTCATCATAAATAGCTTTTATTGATAGAAACTCGAGGAATGGATGATGTGGCCTCATTGCTTTATACAATTATTTACCCAATCATCTTGATAGCATCATGCAATGACCCAACATATGGTTTTAACTTCTACATCATGACTGGTAACATTATTAACAAAAACATAGTAAATATCTATAAACCACAAAGGAAATGGCTTAAGAAAAGAGAAAATTATAAAGAAAAGAAAAAATAATAAGAAATGGAAAATTTTAAAGAGATGGAAAAATGATAAAAAAATTGTAAAACAAAAAGTGAAAATGCACTTATCAGTTCTTGTTTTAAGATGGGTCACCTCCCCCACGACTAAACTCATGGGCGAGCATTTGGGAAATGGATAGCACATTTCCTTGGTTATACAACATAAGTTTCTTATTCATCATCTTTAGAAATTTATGTTTTCTCTTGTTAATACATTTAATATAGATGATAATCAAGTTTTGATCATTTAGAGACACAAATCCAACTAGACTAGAAGGTATTTCTATTTGAGAGGGTCTAGAGATGTTTTCTTTTTTATGTTCTATTTCAGTTTTTAGATCTCCTTGTTCATCACTTTCTTTTGGTGTATGGTTAGGGTGTAAGATGTTATTTTGTAAGTGTTTTTTTTATTCATTTTCTTAGGACAAGAAGTGATAAGAGTGTTGGATGTTTCCATGCATATTTTAGATGGTTTGGTATTTTTATTTTCTAGCCACCAGGTATCTTTTTGTTTAGTGACTATTGTGCAAACATGTTTTTACACACATACTTATTCCTCAAATTTATTGTGGCCTAGTATAGGGATTGTGTTAACACTTTGAACTTTTAGCCCGCAACTACACCCTTTATCATTATTAGTAATGTATGAAATTTGTCCAAAATTCCATGTTTACCTTTTATGTTTTATGCTGAAGTAGTAATGGTTGTTGGCTTTTGCGTAGGATTAGGAGACATTATTTTTGTGAGGAATGGGGTTGCACAAAATTGGCCTTGTCTTGGTATTGATGAGCTAGTAGGTCTACTAGTATTATTCATATGTGTGGAAACTATCTTAAAGAAAGAATGTTTCTCAGACTTGTACTCAGATCTACCAACATTATCATTTACCTCTATGTTCATAACATGAGTGGTAATGTTTCCAAGACTTGTACTCAGATCTACTAACATTATCATTTACTTCTATGTTCATAACATGAGTGGTATTTTTCTATTGAGGTTGTGGTACCAATCCTTCTTGCATTATTGATGGTGACATATGTTAGAGGGGAGTATGAGAGTATTGAGGATGTGACAAATGATGAGAGGCATGGAATGGTGATCCCACAAGAGATGTTGAGAGTTGATGGTATTTAGAAAGATAATTGTAGTACATTAAGGCATGGACAGTAGAACCATTTGGAGAAATAGATTATTGAACATAATATCCATAAGGGTTCAGCTAGTAATAGGGGTATTGTTGGTTTGATGATGGAATCTCCCATGACTATGGGTTTTCCCATTGTTATTAATAGTAGCCTTGAGGTTGATAAGGAGTCCTACTTGGATAGTATTGTTGGTTGTAGAACTATCTATAATTACAATGTGGATAAGGTAATCTCTTAGGCATTTTCTTTTCTATTAACTTTTTGTTTAAAGAAAAATCCCCAGACTCCTATAGATGTAGCATAATTGGGTAATAGTCTTTTGGATGTTAATATTGATAAATGTTACATTCATCTTCCTTATTTAAATTTAAGTCTACTACCTCTTCTATTGTAGCTACTTTCACTCTTTGCTGATAAGTGTTCTTGCTTGTTTTTTATTCATTTTCTTCTTCTTATCTTGATCACTTAATCCTACTTACTTTACCTTCTCCTTTATGATTTTCAAGTTGGTTGTAAATTTTTCATCCATCAATTCCCACATTTCATCTATCATTACTTCAATCTCAATGATAATATTTTGTATTAGCAAGATTTTATGTGAAATCAACTCATCAAAGCTATCTCTTTTTCCTAATCATAAATATGGGCTTCCTTCTTGTGAAGAGTTAGGTCCCAATTATATTCCCCTATACTCTTCCTTTTACATAGCTCTCCTTCTTCTTTTGCCACTTGTTCAATTAGCATTTGTATCTGATGGGCTCTTAACTTTGATAATCTTCATTGATGATGAGGTGTCATAGTGTCACGTTGATAGGCCCCTGTTGACGTCATGTTGCCCTATCAACAAGGCCATGTTGATGTAACATTTGTTGTGTTTATGAGGCCCCACCAACACAGCTCCACAATAAAGTCTATAAATATGCACTCACTCGCCATGTTTATGGGAAGTCTTATCATAGTTGTAGCAGAGCTCTTACAATTTTGTCATTTAAGAGTTAAAATATTTTTCTAAGTGCCCACAGCAAAGTCAAAAAGTGTATGGATCTTTATTTGAGCATTGATGTACCTAAGAATAGTAGTGTGAACAATAATAAAGACAATCTTTTTGATAAACCTTACAACACTTGGAAATAGATTAATTAGTTATTTATGCATTTAATGTTTTATGCAATTTCCTTTAATGTTTTAAGTAATTAAATAATTAATTAGGCTAAACTAAGCTAGATTAAGTAGCAATTAATTAAGCACATAAGTAAGACCACTTTGAGCATACACTTAGTGCTTGGTAATCCCAGTAACGCTTAATGTTTGGTAACCTAGTAGTGATAAACGTGTTCAGGATGTGAACGGCAAGTGGGAACGGATGCTTATGTTAGGATTAGTTAGGTGTAGTTAGTTAGATTAATTTAGTAATTGAATTACTTCATTCCTTCCATCCTTTATTTTAAGCACCCAAAACATAAAACATAAAAATAATAAAAATCATATAAATCGATTACACTTAACCATACCTTTTCATATCATAAGTGTAATTGGGAAGACAACAAATGACTATTAGGGCAAGTTCAGTTCCTAGAGATTAGTGTACCAGAAGACATAGAATCCATGGAATTTGATTGAATAGCACGTGAATGCTTAGTAATTCATATGGTTAAGTGTAGGGGTATTTGTCACTCATCATTGGCATTATTGCCAAGGATTCTTTTTGTTTGAAACATGTACTATCTAGGTATAGTGAAAATCATTAACATGGTTGGATGAACCCTAAGGTCAAAAAATCATTCTAAAAATAAATACAATAATTTAAGCACATTGATATCTTATTCTAATAGCAAAATGTCTTCTTCTCACAAGCATGATGATACTAAATTGACAATTCCTTAAGAATGCAAGGGGGTATATACTTATCCAGATGAGTATGTGCCTGACTTCACCTTCATCCTACACTAGGATGAACAGTTGCAATGGCGAGATATGGAGGGCAACATTATAATGCCTCTCCATCGATCTATGCTTAGGATGCTACTCCAAACTCTTAGGAGGTTGGGCATCTAAGATCTTCAAGAAGAGTATGTTGTGCATAACTATGATTATCGGGACTACCATCCTGTTGAAACACAATGCACGAGAGATCAACACCAAGAGAAGCATCATGAGGCTTTGAAGGGGAAATGGTTCACCAATCCCTTATTTCTGCTTAACCAAAATGACAATGAGGATCCTCCCTTTAGGGGTTCTCAACATGAAGATTCTTCACCCCTTGATATTGGTGATCGGGGCTTGAACCTAAAGCTGCAATCCACTATCAACAATCTAGGTTCAAGAAAAAGTGAAAGTCCAAGTAGGGGCTCAGGCAAGCATCAAGATGATAAGAAAGCTAATGAACATGGCCGTGACAAGTGTAGAGGAGGTAGCAGACACCATGGTGCTGGTAGTCCCTCTCCTGCTTTTCCCTCTTCATCTGCATCTTCTTCTTCCTCTTTTGGTTTTGACAGATGCCACCTAAAGGACAACTGTGATGAAGGTGAACAACAAGACAATAATGATTTCTAGGCCCACTATGAATGAAGGGGTAGCATAGGACATCCTAGGCATCATTGAGATAACGATAGTAATGAACCTTTGCTAGCCACTTGAAGCATGTTGAACATTGCAGAGGCAATAAAAATTCCAACCAAGCATGTGAAAGATAGTCAAATCAAGCAACTTAACATGAACAATATCCCTAGATTTGAGGGGGAATATAACTCTAATTTCTCAAACACATCTTCAAGCCTTTCACGTTGCCTATGCCTTACAAAATATTAAAAATGATTGACAGAAATTAAAGATATGTCCTAAGACACTCATTAAGGAAGCCAAAAGTTAGTATTTGTACTTGGAGCTGGAATCAATCTACAAGCGGAGTACAATGCTAGAGCCATTCAATGATAAATACCAAACATACTCCCGAGTGTCCAATTTGAGAAGGCAGATCCAAGGATGGAAGCAAGGAACACATGAACCCTTGGATGCCATCATGAGTAGATACTATTCTCTCATACACTGATGCCTTGGCCATGGTTATTCTCAGTGTGAACAACTTTGCCACATTATAGATGGACTTAGATAAAAAATGAGAATAACTTTTTGGGTTTATGCCTAAGGAAGATTATCAAAACTTAGAGACCATCAAATCCAAAGGCTAATAGAATATGTAGCAAAAAAAAGAAGGAGAGCTAAGGAAATGGAAAAGTGCTAAGGAATATAATAGGAATCCTTCCATTAGAAAAAGGGAGTCCAGTTTTGCGACAATGAGGAGGAATCACTACTTGATGAGGTGGTGAATATAAAGTCTTTGCCGATCCAAAAATCTATGTTTGAAATTTTGGCCAAGGTAGATAAAATGTGGGATTTTTTGGATGAAAAATTCCAAATTGCTCTAAAGATCATAAAAGAATCAAAAGATTAGAGTAGTGACTATAACTATAGGAGGCAGAAAGAAGCTAAACATGCCTACCAAAGGGGTAAGGGCAAAGGTGTTAAAGTAGAAGAAGTTGTGAAGACAAAATTAGATAATTGTGGGTGTGACATCTACCAATATGAACATCCTAAGAGGTGTTGCCCGATCGTGTCACACTTGTAGGAGTCTAGGGTGTACCTGCTGAATCCTAGACTGGCAAGAAGGTAAGCACCCAAAAGATTGCCTTATCCTCAAGGCAATCCAAGGCAATTCCACCAACAATAACAAGCTTATTATCCAAATGAAGCTCCACCATAGCCATATGAGGAATACCAATAGTGGCAACATCCATAGTCATGGAGAATGCCACCACCAAGGTAGTAATACCCTTACACATAGCCAAATCCATATGGGTACTATGTTCAGAAACCAATGTCTCTGTGTGACTCTTCTAGTCATGTTTTTTTTAGCATTACTACTACCCTGTAGAGTATCACAAAACTCATTCTTCATTTACTAGAGGGGAAACCCTATATCCCTATCATCCTTCTCATCTTTTAGCACATGCTCCTCCACCCTCCACCCAATTACCTCTTGCTCCATTCATGTAGGGCAAAATTCCATCACAGCTACAACAACATAACACTATTATGGCTATTAACATATAGCCAGCTTTCTAGTCAAATGGTTCCAAACCCATATCCCAGAAATGACCATTCTTTTGACACAATAGTCCTCCAAATTCCTTGCAAACTAATGTATCTTTCCACCCTATCTTTCCATCATCCTCTACAACAAATCCTTTCAAGAGCCCTTCAAACCAAACACCTCCTAAGATCTTTTGGTCATGTTAATCCATGTTGTATCTAATTGGATTAAAGTTGGTAGCCTTTCTAGAAAAATATTTGACCTTAGAAGTCCTCTCATTTACTTGTAGATCACTAAACATGAGCCATGCAAGGCTCTTCTTAATTCAAGTTCCAATGTTAATCTAATTTTCCATTACATGTATAAAGCATGGAACCTACTACCTCTTAAGAAGAGTAATATCTATCTAAAAATGGTAGACTAGCCAATCACTATTCCATTGGGATTTATGGAGGATATTATGACCATTGTTTATGGGTGGTCCTATCTTACTGATTTTCTGGTGATCAAGGTTGACAACTGTAAGGGAGACTTCCCAATTATTATGGGAAGGGCTTGGTTGAGGACTGTTGATGCATGAATGGGCATCAAATATCTCTCCTTGGAAATTTCCAAGGAGAATGAATTTGGAAAGATTGAAAAGAAGAGAATTCCATGCATCACGTATAGTGATGCTAGGTGCAACTGTATGCAGAAACTCTAGTTTATCAAGAGCATATCCATTAAAGCATGTAGATAGTATGCAGATGAATCTAAAGTCAAAGTAGGAGGGTACCAAGTTGCTGACAACTAATCTAGGAAGTAACACACTTTGCATGGATCTTGTTGAGAGTTTGACATGTGCTTATATTCAAAGCATGGATAAACTAGAGCAAGTTCATCACCAACTCTTTGATAATGCAAATGATGATACCTATTGGAGAGAGTTGGAAATCCCTAAAAATTTTAAACAAGAGCCCTTAGAGTTGAAAAATCTACCTATCGACATGGAGTATGCATTTTTGACAAATGACAAGTTGGTAATAATTAATGCCAAACTTGCTCTTGAATAAAAACAAATGCTGTTAAGGGTGGTCAACAAATGCTCAATAGATGGCCAATAATCTTTACTTGATCATATCCTGAACTCACAGGGATTGATCCTAAGATATGCCAACATCATATCTACACTGATCAGGCCATGAAGCTAAAGAGGTAGCTATAGTGGTAGTTGGATCCCAAATTAAAGTAGATCATCAAAGAGAAAATCAAAAAACTCCTCAAGGCGAGGTTTATCTATCCCATTCTGAATAGTGAGTGAGTTAGTCCACTCGTGATTGTGCCAAAGAAAGGTGGCAAGTGGCAGGTATATATTGAATTTTGGCTATTGAATATGAAAACATTCAAAGATCACTTTACATTGTCATTTGTGGATCAAGTGTTAGAAACTATATCTAAGCATTGTTATTACAATTTTCTATATGGTTATAGTGGTTATAATCAAATCTAGATAGCGTTGGAGGATCAAGCCAAAACAACATTCACAAGTTCTTGGGGGACTTTTGCATATCGAAAGATGCATTTTGGTCTATGTAATGCTCCTACAACATTCCAATGCCTAGTCCTAAGCATTTTTTAACAACAAATTGGTTGTAGGGTGGAAGTCTCAATGCATGACTTCTCCACCTATGGTGCTACATTTGAGCAAGCCTTGGACCATCTTAAGTAAGTACTCAAAAGATGTGTGAAAATAAACTTATGGCTCTATTGGCAAAAGAGCCATCTGATGGTCCAGGAGGGCATTATACTAGGGCACAAAATTTCTCATGCAAGGATTGAGGAGGACCTTGAAAAGATAAGGGTCATCCAAGGAATAACTCGTAAACCAAAAACTATTAAAGATGTTTGGTCATTCCTTAGACATACTAGCTATTACCAACAATTCATAGAGAATTTCTCTAAGATCACAAAATCATTGGTCAAGCTAACAAAGGAAGATGCTTCATTCATCTAGACCAAGGAATGTGAAAAAGCATTCCAGAGCCTCAAGCAGAAGCTCGTAAAGACTCCAATTCTACAAGCACCTAACTGGTCCAGACCATTTCACATCATGACAGATGCATCAAATTATGCCTTGGGAGTCATGCTTACATAGTTGGATGAGAAAAAATGTCCATATTGTATCCACTATGCAAGTTGTAGCATTATGGGTGCATAGCTCAATTACACCACCATAGAGAAAGAACTGATGGTGGTGGTGTATGTTATGGAAAAGTTTAAGCACTATGTGCTTGGATATAAAATGTTTGTACACATTGACCACAGTGCCATCCACTTCTTAATGAATAAGCCAATGATGATCCCCCATGTCATACAATGGTCGGTGATCTTGCACGAATTCGATCTTATAATGGTAGATCGAAAGGGGACTAAGAATGTGGTCACTAACCATCTCTCTTGGTTATGATGGGATGTCAAAGAGGAGGAGAGCCCACTTTCTGATCAGTTCCTAGATGAACGTTTCTTTGTTGGTGCAATAAATGAACAAATGCCCACATAACTAAAATGGTATGATGGTATCCTTACTTATCTTCTTACTTAAGAGATGCCACAAGATTTGGACTATAGGAAGAAACAACAGTTTCTTCATTAGGCCAAATGCTTCACAAAAATCAATAAACACCTTTACAAGGTATGCATCGATGGCCTAGTTCATTGGTGTGTCCTTGATGTAGATCAATTGTGCATTCTCCAGGATGCTCACGAAGGTCCTTATGAAGGCCACTATGTAGGGAGACACATGGTCAGAAAAATTTTGATGGCAAGATACTATTTGCCCACAATCTTTAGGGATGTTCATCAATTTATCCACTCTTGTGAATGCTATCAATGAGATGGAGGGATGATCACATGAATGGAGAAACCTCAACAATGGATTCAACCACTAGAATCCATTGACATATGGGGCATCAACTTCATGGATTCCATCGCACCCATGTCAAATGGAAAGACATATATAATCATTGCCATTGATTACTATACAAAATGGACAAAAGCAATAGCCATTGTCGACTGTACATCATCCATTGCTGCATAATTTATATAACAAAATGTTGTGAATAGGTTTGGGGTGCCACGTGCATTGATTTCTAACAATGGAACCCATTTTACAGGTGCTACTTTTCAGAAGCTTATGCAATGCTTAGGGGTTGAACATAAGTTAACAAAACCCTACCACCCCTAAGCCAATGGTCAAGTAGAAGTTACCAATAGTGAGATCATGAAGATCCTAACAAGAACTATTAGAAAATATAGGAGAGACTAGAACACAAAATTAAACGATACCCTTTGGGCATACTACTCAACATGGAAACCTCCTATAGGTTGCTCTCCCTATGAGCTGGTGTATGGAAAATTACCAAGTCTACCTATCCAATTCAAGCTCCATACACATTCAACAGCTTGTGACTTGGACCTTGACCTTAGCCTAGCACAAAAGGAAAAATTAATCAACCTAAATGTGCTAAATAAAAATCGATTGGTAGCCCTATCCTTGAATGAAATGCATGAGGCATTCAACAAAAAGTGTCATGACCTTAGAATATGAAAAGAGAAATTTCAACTAAGAGATAAGGTTTTTTACTAGAACCCCACACACATACCTCAATGAACTAAATTCTAGACATTGTGGAAGTGACCCTACATCATTTATGAAACCTTTTCTTCTAGGGCCATGTTGATTTATAAACTTGAGAGCCTAGACAAAAAGTAGTTGGTCAACATGCAACAAGTCACATCTTTCCATGAACCCATGCAAGCTAGTGGAAGCAAAGCCTCAATAGATGAACAACCTTGCTTAATTTTTTGAATCTTCTCCTTTCAAATCAGTTGTTGGGGAGACAACCATCCATGCTAATCATATACGTGGCTCCTTAGCTTTTCTATTTTTTGTTTTACACATTTTTATTTTTTCCAAATTGTTTATTTTATACCTTTTTGATTTAAAATTTTTTTTCGATTTTACACCATTTTTTGTTTTACACCACCATTAGTACATTTAAATTTTTCTTGAACATTTTACACTTTCTCATATATTTAACATTATTTTAGTGTCATTTTCTAATTTTTATTAATAAACACGCTTTATACCAATAGGACATAGTGGTGCTATAGTTGTTGCTAATGGTGGTTTGTGCTTAATGTTTTTATTTGCTCATGTGTGGTTTCTATTTTTGAATTTTGGTAATAATGACTAAGACATGGTTTCTTTTTCATGGAATAAGCATTGAGTCCACAACATCCACCCATCCACAAAAATCTATGGTTTTCCTCGTTTTGGAAATATGATGTCCCTTTCATTAAATAAACCTTTAGTAAATTTATGACCTTGGTGGTTTCCAAAATTAGCAAGGATTCAAAGGTTTGCATAGGATGTGATTTCAAGGGGACTCAATACTCTTTGTACTCTTCTACTTACATAGGTGCATGAGTGTTTTCATATATTTCTTACCATTTTGTGTTGACCATAAATAGTAAGTTAAATAAGTATTTGCATGCTATGGTTCCCATAAAAAAATAATTAAAAAAAATAAAACAACAAACAAAGAAAAAATATAATAAAAAATGCTGGGAATTCAAAGCACA
>MNCI01019894.1:3020-62164 GCA_015680685.1 Gnetum montanum
TAGCAAAAGAAAAAGGAGAAATAGCCAAATGGGAGAATGTTGAACGTTCTCAATAGGACCAAAATCTCAACCTAACAAGGGTCCATGATCATGAAGAGGAGAAATCCACTCACTTCAAGGACATGGAATCACCTTTTCCAATCCTAAAATCACTAGATGAAATTGAGGCAAAGATTAATAAGATGAAGGACTGGGTACATGAAAGATGTGGAGAATATGCCAACACTATTAGAGGAAAAACTATGCCAAATCGAGAAACAGGACAGGACACCATGTGACAATCGAAACAAAGGGTAGAAGAGAATAAGGATAAGAACTCAACTACCAATCATACGTATCAATGTAATATTTGCTTATACAATCACCCCAAAGGTCAATGTCTAATCTTGTCATATTTACATGAGCATTGGAAAGGAATGTTACATCTAGAGTTTGTACAAAAATACTATGTCCAACCACAGTGGTAAAAACCTCAGTCGTGGCGGAGGCCACCGCCAACTGGACCATACCCTTTATATGTCGCAACACCAAATGCTTATTATGTTCAACACCCTGTTTCTCCAATGGGATAAACATCCTCTACCTTACCCCATCATTATCATTCTCCCTAGTAGTATCCACCCATGTCCTCTCCAACAAGATCATCACCTCATGTACCTTACACTTCTTCTCAACCTCAACATTATCATACTTCACCCCCTTCTACATCACCGCCAGCTATGCCAAAAGATTTTGCACCACAGCACCAACATGCAAATGTTACTTGTGTTTCTACTATCAATAGCAGTGGAGGTCCTTCACAACATCGAAGGCATCCCTTCTTTAGATGTGACCATTGAAAGGGATACCACAGTTTAGAAATCACTACATCTGGCAACTCAGCACAAATCCAACACTATGGTGCATCTTCCTCTTCAAACCCAACGCCTCATGTTCCTCTATCTGGGCCACCAATCAACACTCCAACCACCATAGGGCCTAATGAATATTTCCGCATGGGGAGACATGTTGATCCTTGCATACCATCTTACGGTCACAAGTACCATAGTGGGTCAACGCCTTATAAATTAACCACATCTTATAACTTGCCCCACTATGTCAACTCTAATCAAGTGTGTGAACCCCGATGGGGTAAGTATGACTAGGTCCTAATATTTTCAACATGCAAGGATCCCCACCTTCCATTTATTAATTCTAGCCATGCTCAACTATTTAGTTATGGGGGATATCCTCCATTCTAACAACACAGAATTAATAAATGTTTTTCTGTTTCTTTAATTTTTCAACTTTTTGTTTTCTAGTTTTTCATCCTTTTAATTTATTGTTTTATCTTTTTGTCTTTTTATCTTTTTATGAGTAATCTCATCCATGAATAAAACACTCATGTGTCTCATTGGTTGAGGTGTTGTTTTATGTTATTAAGTCTCGGATGATCAATTATGTGGACAGTGAGCCCATTACACTCACTCATCCATTCTACACAGAAGAGGTTCTATTCGGGGGTATAGTGATATTCTTGACATCATTAAAACTTAAAGTAATTCTGTGTTCATTGTGCCTAGAGTGAAAAATGATGGACTAAGAGGGAATGGCCAGGGTGTGACATCAAGGGAACTTGTGGATTCTCTTTGGTGACATCTGTAGGTTCTATCATGTAGCTTGGTTGTACTAAGATACTTGTAGATCTAACGAAAAATGCGAGTAAGAGTATTAAAGGCACCCAATAAAAAAATAAAAAAAGAAAAAGAAAAAAGAGAGAGAGAAGAGAGGGAGAAGAAAGTGTGCCAAAGTGGCCAAATAAAACGTATTCTGCAAAGAAATTCCAAGTCACTCCTCCCTTGCACAAAATGCCAAGTGATCATATGCCTTGCTGTTATGGTGCTCTTATGGTTGTCCATCATTGGATGAAACAATGTGATGTCACTAATCAGAGGAATGGACTTGGTCCTGATCTTAGAGCGATGGGCTAATGACACATTAATCATGCACTACACTCAAGGTTCATTGTGCCTTGAGTTAGTTACCTCATGTCCCTATCTCTACAATCCCTTCTCTGATTCATTCCATCTCACTGTTCATGTATTTGTGACTCGTGTCTTCTATAGCATTGAACTCATACCTCATCATGGTGGTATCAACATGTGTGTGTTTTGCTACATCGGTATAGATTACATTTAACCCTTCTAGTTCCTATAGACATCTTAAGGTGTGGTTACGCAAGGGCATATAGGTTGGAACCTGCTTTGGGGAGGACCCACTTGCGTGAATTTTGTAATTTGTACTTGTTGCATGCCACCACATCATCTTATAGCCTCTGAGTATTTCATTGCCAAATCTATTCTTTCCTTTGTCATTATTTTATCAAACATTCCTCAAAATTAGGTCTGACATTAAACTTTTAGGGAAACTTCCTTGAAAAATTTCTAACTCTACCATCACACTAAGTAAGGAATGTAACATTTATTAAACGGCAATGATTAAGGTATGAAATCATTGAAATTTTTTCATTAACCTTACTAAAAATTGATCTTTGTGTGATTATAGATGGTCCTAAAAGAAGAAAACAAGGAGGACCTTCTCACAGTGCAACCAAACGACTTGGGGGAGGTAGAGGTTAGGGCCCGAGCCTATGAAGAGGAACGACGGCTATTTGTGGCATGCAATGTTAAGGCCAATCAAATGTTCCTGTAGCTTCCATGTCTATGAAAAGTATCAAATCCATCAAACATTGGAACATCAGCATGGATGGCTCATAATCCTCAAATAGAAGAGGAGAAACGTTAGGTGATTCTTCAACGGTATCTATCTCAGAAGCCTAATGCATAGGACAAAGAAAAGGCATCCATGGAGGAGCCACCAGTACTAAGAACCCCATGAGTTCCATAAATTTTGTCATTTTGTGTCTGTATCCAAATTTTGTTTAATTTCCCACTACAGCATGAATAAACTTATAGTTAGTCAATAATCCCATACCTATCCACTGTGTATTCAATTGAGCTTGTTCCTCACTTTGACTTGAGGATGAGTTTTTACTCAGTTGTGGGGGTATGATGAAGTGCCATTAAGTCGATGCATCAACGGGGCCACGTATACGCGGCCGCATCTATGTAGCCCTGTCGACGTAGCCTTCCTCCGTCAATGGAGCCCCATTGATGCAGCCACCTATCCCACCTATAAATAAGAGGGCCCTCCATCTCATTTAGACATCCTTTTGTCATTTGTAGCTAGACTCTTTCAGTTTGTTTCCATAGGAGTTAGAATATTTTCCCAGTGCATGCCTACAGTGTGATGCTTGTAATTGTACGAAACCTTTATTCGAGTGTGATGTACTTGGATGCGCACATGACCGGAAATAAAGATTGAGATTACTTCATCACTGTAGCATTCACTTAGTTTTAATTGTCTGGTTTAATTGTTAATTTCATCGCATAGAAAAGAATAAAACATCCTTTTTGGACTTGGTAATTATAAAACATATGCAGAAGGAAGTGCTATACACAATGAGGTAATAATGTAACTGAATGATATGTTTTGACTCAGGAAAACATATATATTCTAACTAGAATTTGAAAATTTAAAAGTACCTAGTTAACTAATATCTTTTGCAAATATGTTAATTGTATGTTCACTAAAAATATATATTTTTCAATATAATTATATATTTTATAATTTATTTTTTTAATGTAGGTATTATAGGACATGTACCTCTTAATTTCAGAGACAAGTTTATGTGTTCTTCATTTAATGAAATGGAGGTTCAAAGTTATCTTTAAGAAAAAAGGTCACATAATTGAGTTATAGGTAGCAATTTTTTGGGCTCCATGTAGCACTTTTCTTGCAAGTAAATTTTGTGACAACTCAACCTAAATCACGGATACTAGATTTTGGATCTTATTAAATTTCTATATATTTGGAGGAAGCAATCATTAATTCTTTATCCATGCATTAATATGAAAAGAATTACATTATAACTAGACATGAGCCCACAAGCTCAATCCTCTTCATTAGCGTCAGCTAGCTGGCATGTGTAAGACCTTGCTATGCATGATTTATTGACTATACAATACCATATGCTCCTTATTCTTAACTTATTGCTCATAGCACTGTAATATGATTTCAAACATGATGGCATGAGCTACATCAACAATGATATTGATGATATCACATGAGCTCAATTGCCTGATCATAATAGCTATAGTGATTGCCATAGTGGCCATAGTTTTTGATGTCGCTGGGAATATTCCACCATTCTTATCATCCAATATAAGGTCCACGCACTTATTGTTGTAGCGGGTATAGGGTGTTTTGTAGGATCCAAGAAACGTAGGGTCCAAGAGCATGCTCAAATTCTTGTTGCATTGTAAATTATTAAAGAAGGATATTCCTCAAGCAATCGGTTTAGGGTTTAGGGTTAAGGATGTTGTTGGATTGGGATCAGGCTTGGCTATTACAGACATTATTACCCTAAAAAATGTAACCATAACAATTGTTTGTAGCATTTTGGGAGTTCATAGTCTTGGGTGTGGATTGGTCTTGTGATTCTAACAATGGTTGATGGGAAGTTGGGAGTAGAGAATCTGAGAGCAGAGGAGCAATGCTAATGTAGATATGGTGAATTTTAGCTTTATATAGATGATGTAGTCTGCAGATATGGGAAAATGTGTGTAGTGCACCACCATTGTCTACATTTGAATAAAATTAGAGTAGAAACTGGCTAACTACATGACGACATGAACAAAGAGATGCATAGCACAGATGTGGTAGAAGAAAACCTCAATAAGTATAGTTTTAGCAACAATTGGACTCTGATCATATTTACTGTATTTTTCCATTGGAAGGATAGCATGAATTGTTAAAATATTTAGGCTCCATGAGATAGATGATTTCAATTTAGTTTGCTATTTGCTGGGAGTGTGGTGTCAAACCACAAAAAACAAGTTTTATTAATAGTAGAAGGCTTCAAATACATAGTCTACATTAATTCATATAGACTAAATATATCATGGAAACGTAATAAAATTAGGATGTTATGCTAGGAAACATTCTCACTAATAATTGGTCTTGAAAGGGAGGAGTTCAAACAGGTGATCTACCATCTCCTAAAGATCAACTAAATCGATAGTAGAGAAAATTGGTAGAAAATCATATAGAGTAGAGAACACTCAAATTAATAAAGGTAGATGGGATGCAGTGATTCCACTCAATTTAAGAATGGGAGCTATTGTGTAGTAATTCTTGTTGAAGAAGGTTGTTTAGATTCGAGGGTCTTTCCCAAGGCTACAAAAGATGAATCAACAGGTTAATATCCAACTTGAACTTTGATGCTTGGGATTTTATTTGAAAGTGAACAAAGTAGAAGATCTACAATTTTTCCATAACAGTTAGATGATGTATGTTAGAATAATCAATATTTTGAAAGAGAACATTAGATCTATGGTTTGAAATATAATATATAATAATAGAAGGATCAACTAAATCGATAGTAGAGAAAATTGGTAGAAAATCATATAGAGTAGAGAACACTCAAATTAATAAAGATAGACTACCATGTAGTGATTCCACTCGATTTAAGAATGGGAGCTTTTGTGTAGCAATTCTTGTTGAAGAAGGTTGTTTAGATTCAAGGGTCTTTCCCAAGGCTACAAAAGATGAATCAACAGGTTAATATCCAACTTGAACTTTGATGTTTGGGATTTTATTTGAAAGTGAACGAGGTAGAAGATCTGCAATTTTTCCATAACAGTTAGATGATATATGTTAGAATAATCAATCTTTTGAAAGAGAACATTACATCTATGGTTTGAAATATAATATAGAATAATATAGCTAATGAACTTCAATAAAAATTTAAAATTTACTGAATTGGTAGGAAAAACACCAAACATAACATAATCTTGAGATATCTTGCATGATGGAATAACTTTGGAGGCCCATGTTCACACATGTTGGGCATAGGGGCAATGCTAAAAAACATGAAAAAAATCCTCTTTACCACCACAAAGAGGAGAATTAAGGGTGTGAATCCCAAGATATTCAAGATATTTGCTGATAGGTAAACCTTGATTAAGGAGACACCATAGAAACTATTGAATTTTAGGGAGAGTTGGTAGGTTCCAACTACATTGGAAGAGGGAGATCAAAAATTTTCCTAACCTCTGTTTATGCCAAGACTTGTTACATCATTTAATGACACTTGATTATTCATGCAAAAGTTGGAAGAGGACTTTTGGCTTATAAGGTAGAAGTTTCCAGTCATTAATCCATTAGAGGCCATGAAATGTACTTTTCCTCGAAATGTCCAGCTTCAAATGGTAATGAATAAAATTATAAACTTGAACTAAGTAATGGTACATTGCTTTAGAAGCCCCATACAAATTATTAAACACTTCCCCATAAATCCATTGATCAAGTAGTCAAAGATAGCTAAGAGAAATAACTCCCTTTTGAAACCAAGCTGTAGCAACCCTAGTGTTCATAATGGCGAGGGGAAAAGGTGACAAAGGTAGCCATAAAGGACACAACTTGGAGAGAAAAGTAGGATTGATCTTGACCTTAGTACAATCTATATAATGATGTAAAGCTTCCCAAGTCCTCAAAATTCTTTTGAAAACATGAGATCTGGAAATAATGATAGTATGGGGGAAAAGGATCCAATTAATGAAGTGGATTCCTTTCTAGAAGGGCTTATTTTTGGGAAACCCTTGTTGAAGTCTTAATTAGAAGAGAGTCCCAATAATGTCTGGGGCATCTAGATGTTGAACCAACGACTTAGCAACCAAGGTAATCCCTTGTTTGAAAGACTTCAAAAGACCTAAGCCACCATTATTCTTAGAAAGAGTAACAATATTCAAGGTGAAATGATGGAAGCCTTTTTGAGAATCTTTAGGGGACCACATGAAGTCACGAAGTAATTGTTCAAGCTTTTGATAAGCATCTTGGGAGGGGGCCTAACACATAGAATAATACACATGGGTAGAGGCATAGATATACTTACAAATGAGGCACTTGCCAGGTAGAGTGAGAGGTTCAATCTTCCATTTTTCAATTTTCTTTTGAAACTTAAAAATTACTTTCTCCTAGAGAACTATGGTAGAACCTCTAAAATGGAAGGGAATTCCTATATTTTTGATGATATCTTCATCTTGAAGAAACTTCCAATTATAGTTGAGAAAATGACAATAATTACTGTTAAAGCTATAAATAGAAGATTTGTTCCAATTTATAGTGGAACCTAAGAGTATGAAATATTGCTCCACTTAGGATAAGAGTCGTTGAAAATCAGTAGTCATGTTTTGAATAAGAAAAAAAGAGTCATTGGAAAAATTCATGTTAAGAAGCAAAATTTGAGGGGAAGAGAGATGGACCCCAGTGATAGCTTTATTTTGAATATCATAGTTTAATTGATGACAAAGAAATTTAGCTATGATGATGAATAGGTAAGGGGTAAGAGGACATCCTTGCTACATTGACCTATGGATAGGAAAGGGAGAGGTGATGCCAAAGGTAGTAGCTATTCTCATGGTAGTGTCTAAGAATAAAAATTTCTCCATATGTAAGAACTTAGGGCCAAAACCAATTTTAGCCATGGTCTGTAGAATAAAGTTCCACTTTATGTTGTCATAGGCCTTTGCATAGTCAAGCTTCATTATGAGAATATCTTGACCATCATCCTTTGCCCACTTGAGATCTTTCCAAAAATGTTGCTAGTTGAGTTGTTTGGTTTAGTGACATCTAAGAAGGTCATAAACAAGTAAAAGTAGTAACATCAATGTTCTATTTTAGTCCACTTGGCATTTGTGCAATAGTAGCTTTAGCAAAACTAATGCAAAATTAGCAATCTTCCCTATGAAAGAAGATTGAGAGTTCACACATATGTAGCATTCTTAGTAGGAAAACAAAAATAATATCAACTAGAAACAATGAGCATTTACACAATGAAGACTACATGCATCAATGTATACATGCATAACATGAAATTCATGACAAGGACACATGAACAAATACTTGCCTGTAGGAACATGTAGAAGAATTGTAATAATGAAGCAATGTAAAAGTTAAGGCAGAATTAGTTGTACAATGTTTAAAAATTGAATATGTAATCATTGTATTCATGCTAAATTATTTTTATATCAAGGCATATCATATTTGGTTGAGATGTTAATTTATAAAAGCCTTATCCATGTTATTTCTCTTTTCTTAAAGCATGTTTGCTAAAATTTTTCTTCCATTCTTTGACTCAACCTTGTTCATGAATGGGGCTTTTAAATTTGGTTTAACTCTAGCATTTTGTTGAGTTTAGATTCTAGTTGTTACCTAGCTCATGAAGAAATAAAAATTTGATATCATTCCAAACAAAATGATATATTGCATTTAACTAAAGTTCCCAAATTAGTGGGATAGTTACTCAAGTATGTCAAATAATCAAATCAAGGAGATTGAAAAGGGTAGTTTTCTTCTACGCCTAATTCCATGACCATGTCAACCTTTTGAGCATTATATAATTAATTTTTTCAAAAGAAAAAAAAATTAAAAAGGTCATATCCAAGCCTCACCCTTCCATCATGTGCAAGCATGAAACCTAGCAAACGTTTGGGTCATATGAACAATGGATATATTGTGGTCATCACATTATTTTTGGTTACATCTACATGTTGAAATATCAATGTGTTTAAATTTTCCTAAATGTTTCTTCTAATATATCATTAACCTATCTACAATTTATCTCATGATTTGCATGTAATAGGAATTGCATACAATTATTGGTTCCTAAGATCTATCACAAAACTAATATGAAAATTAAAACTACAATTTTATTACTTTTGTAGACCCTTTGAATCTATTTAATAGTAGAAATATACATGGTATGAGTTTTGAAAATATTATTTAAAAAACTACATGTGTTCTTGGTAACATTTGAAACAAATCAACCAAATTAGAAAATATAATATCCCATCTATTTTTAATGTGCTCCAATACAAAATATTGTAGGAAAATGTCATTTTCATCTTCAATGCTATTTGTATTACATAGTTGGCATATTCCTTGTTCACGAGGAGTTTTGAGCCATCTACTTGATTTAACTCTTAGATGATGAGATCTAATTCATCCTTTGCTAATCATGGATCCTACTTGATTTCAATAGTAACTAATCAATAGTTTTTCTTTGAATTAAGCTCTCCCCTCATATTATTTAAATAGAAATGATTTTTTCTTATTCTAAAATTTTTCAAAGTTTTTAAATTAATGAATACTTTACCAATTTGCAAAATTGATTAACATCAAAATAGAGAATGTACTCTTGAATATTCCATTTGTTAAGCCATATATTTTTCTCATGAAGTCATATTTTATCATGGGTTTGCATCATTATTTTTCTAGAATATTTTTGCAATAAATATGCAAAAATGTTATGAGTGTAGACTATAAACTAACAAATAGTTTCAACCTCTAATGGCATCATCTCTACTTCAATGTGTGTACTCTTGAATATTCCATTTTTTAAGCTATATACTTTCCTCATTAAGTCATCTTTTATCATGGGTTTGCATCATTATTTTTCTAGAATATCTATGCGAAATACTATCGGTGTAGACCATAAGCTGAAAAATAGTTTCAATCTCTAACAACATCATCTTTTCTTTTAGAAATATAGTATCATATTGTGTTTATTACTTTACTTTAAATTCATTAAATAAGAAAGCTTTTGAATTTTTTGTATTTATTTCCAATACTTATGTTACTATACTTTTAATTACATTTTTTTATATGTGAGTGGATATATTTGTAGATGATGTTGTTATGGACTAATTGTAAGCTATGACTCTTATGTATATTATTTATATGATGTATAATGTTTTTATGGTAAGAATTGTCATAATTGAATTCATAACAACCTTGCATGGAATAAGCCAAGCATTTTGTGACCATCAAATGGTTTGAAGATATACCTCAAATCGAAAGGGATCCTATAGATTATTAGAAAAACTAAATCAAGCCATATTTCACCAAATACAAGTTAAATCAAAGTGATTAGATTACAAGAAATAGTGGTTTGAGTAGAGTACTAAGGCATAAAGAAATAACATATGTTAGCATATCATTGCATTAGCACAAGAATCTTTAAAAGGATTTAGTTGTGTAGACCGATAGAAAAGGAAACCATTTAAAAAGGTGGAATTGAATATAGAGAATTAAAGGCATGTTTCACTCCTACAATAGGAAAAACAAAGAGAGGAAACTATCCTCACAATGTTAAATAATTGTGAAATCTAAAAAAAAATACAAAAAAATAACTAGGAGAAAATCCTAGAAGAGGGTGGAAATGGTCTTGGAGATATAATTAGGGGATTAGAGGTGGCTGATAAGGAGTCGTGTTACCCTATTTTATCTCTAATGTGTATTCTTAATGAAGATCTCAACCAAAAAATAGAAACTATTGTAAGTGAAAAACTAGAAAAACATAGAAACTGGTTTGAATTGAATCAATATGTGAATCCAGATTTAATCAAAATCATTGTATTTCAAGAGTACAATACAATGGGGATACAATATGCTAGTAGGATAAATCAAAAGGGGATCAAAAGCTTTGACTAGAAGTGCTTTGAGATTCTAATTCTTACATAAGCAATTTTCAATAGTATTCTTTATCAAAAAAGCTTTTCATTTTTTAAAAAAGAAAACTTCTTAATTGGGGATATGTTCATATTTATAGGCTACATATGCATTATATATCATGAAGATATAATGTATTGGAATCCACTAAAACTTCTAGAAGCTTCTAGATATGAGTAATGATGCGCATAGCTATATCAGATGTCAAAGATGCGGCTAATACAAAAGAACGATGTTAGATGTTGAAAGATAAAATGAACTGGACATTAAGCATCAAAGTTGATGTTAAAAATACAAGTGAAAGATCAATGTTGGAGATGACACCAAAGATTGAACTAAAGCTTGAAGGTCAAGCAATTAAAAATGATGTCATAACTAATGTGGAATGTCAAATTTGAGATGTTCTAGAGATGATGATCAAAAATAATATTGCTAATAACCCAAGGTGTTGAAGTTGGGACATTTGAAAAGACTTAAGATGTTAAAATTATTGAATATAGTTAAAACTCTAATTTATACAAGAAAAGATCTAGTGGATATAAAACTACCTCCTCTTGATAGATACTATTGAAAATCTAAAGAAGAATCCATCAAGAAAGAATAGAAGCTATTTTTAATGTTGAGATGCTATAGATGTAATGAGCTAGATAGCTACATGAGGGTTTAAGCAAAGTAGGATCATAAGGGAGAAAGTATGGGATATTACTGATACACCTATGGTGGAGTCCTATGCCACATAAGTGGATCATGGCTAGATCCTAGAAATCATACACAAATGTAAAAAAAGTACTCCATATCCTACTATTTTCTTTCAATCACATCATCATCAAATTAAAGCAAAGACACTCATTTATCCTTACCAAATTAGATCATGAGTAGAGAAAGGGATAGAGAAAGATAGGAAGATAGATAGAACTAAAAATAGAAAATAATAAAAGAAGAGGGAAAATCATGTTAGGGACATCATCAATACACCAATAATTAGGTTTTATGTTGCATAAGTAGAACATAATTAAATCCCTAGAGGCAACCTCTCCCTCATCTTGCTCATAAATATTCATACTCTTTATATCATTCTCCACTTAATATACTCTCACTACATTGGGAAAAAGACATTCATTTGGACTTAATAATGTTGAATATAGAGAGAAATGGAAATAGATAAGAAGAGATGATCAAAGGAAGAAAAGAGAAATATAGAATAGGAGGAAAGAAAGTATAGTATGTGAAAAAAAAAGAAAAAAATGAAAGAAAAGAAAAGAAAAGAGGACATCATTCATACACTTATAGCAAGGATGGTACTATGCCATGAAGTGAAGCATGGCTAAATTTGACATATTGTGTGGCCAAAAATGATATCATATATATAGTATTGAAATAGAAACCCCTCCCTATTCCACTTACTAATACATTTAGTCACACACTCACATGAAGCAATGAGATATTCAATTACTAAAAAACCATAATGATTTTACTAGGAACGTAGAGTAGAGTAGGATAGGTAAAATATTAAAATTATAAAGAAAATAGTTATAAAGATAGTAGAAGATGAGATAGATATGGGAAATTATTAAATAAAATAATGCAAATAAAACAAGATTTATGTTAAACCTATTATCCTAACTTAGTATAGAAGATTCTATCTAGAGTCATTTGAAGAACACATGCTTAGTTTCAAATAGTCAATAGGTTTTATCCTATATGAATAGCTAATTACATGTAGTAGCACATTAAAAATGTTTTGTTAATATGATTTAAAAATTAATATTCCTTTAGACTAGATAGAATGTAGACACTATTTTGTAAAGATTAAGTCACCAAAAAAGAATCCTACTAGTTGGGAAAGAAATTTGTATCTCTAGAGATCAAAAAATGATGGACGAAGTTACCTTCATAAATCTCTCTAATTCTGATATGCTTAGAAAGATGATGTTGAATGTCTTCTTGATATTCATGTAGATGCATAATAGTATATAAATGTTGCTCTTCAAGAAGATCCAACATAATGCATCTCATATCATCATTTTCTTCATTAGACTACCAATCATGCAAAGTAACATAGAGGGATGTGATACAAAGCTCAATTGGTAAGATTTCCTCAAAAACATAGGTTAAAAGATATATGGTATGACTAGTGGTTATATGAAAAGTAGTATGGCAGACACAAAGAGCATGAGATAGTTGAATGTGCCAATTATGTTGGGTTTTATGAACCATGGTATGAAGAAATACATGAGTCTTATTACTATATTCAACTTGACTAGTGGATTGAGGGTAATAAGGTGAATAAAATCATTAAGTGATGTGATACATGGAACAAATATCAACTACCTACTTACTTTTAAAATAAGATATGTTATCATTACAATTTGAAAAGGTATACTAATGCATTCTATGATATGATCAACAATGAAATGAAAGATGAAATAAAAATTTGTGGAATACAACAGAATGGCTTCTACTACATGGTAAAATATTATATCATAGTTAGAATAAATTGTTACCCAATAAATGAAAGAAGAGTAATGGTACTAATAAGATCTAAGTCACATTTTTGAAAAGGCCATGTAATCTAAGACTTGTTAAGTTGTTATAAGGAAACATAGATAAGAATTTTGACTAGGTTATAAGCATTCTTAGCTAATGTTAGCCACTAATAGCCCAAGGAGATAACACAAGTAGTTAAATAACATGATTCTAAGGATTCACTATAAATCCTTGAATAAATTTATTCCAACACTAGCTTAGACTTAGCTAGGTTAAGATAATGTAGAAGAACACCCATAGTAGAAACCTAACATAAAACATTAGGATTTACTAAATGAAAATGTCAATTATGTTTGCATAAAACATCCTTTTGAGTAAGAATTAGATGACCAGGTGTTTCACCAAGAGTGAAATAATGAACAAGACTAGTGTATTGATGATTTTCATCATCTATGTTGATAGCATTGTTTGAGATGTTAGGAAATAGTGTGATAGGTGTTAAGCAAATAGATTATACAAGTTGATCACATATGTCAAAGGGATCACGATGAATTACAAATTTTGCCAAAGCATTAGCTAGCATGTTTTCAAAATGTGGAATATGACTTAAGATATAAGATAAAAAGAAATGAATAAGTTCCTTAGCCATCTCTAAAGCACAAGATAAGAAGCTTTACAATCATATTCATAATTAACTTGATTTATAATAAGCAAAGAGTCACCATAAAGAGTAATGGTTATAACTTGGTTTTGTAAAGCTAATAAGAGACCATGAGTTAAAGGCTTGTATTAAACTATATTATTAGTACATGAAAAGTTAAGTTATAAGATTTGTAAAGAATTTGGTTAGTAGGAAGAAAAGGAACACAAGATGCATTAGATCCGAAGGAAATATGAGCTTCATTAAAATGAAGGATGAAATTTGAGTTGATCATGTAATCATATAAGCTATGAATAATGTTAGATTTAGAAGAAGAGATTAGATTAGTTATAGCTTGGCCTTTAAGAAGTTATTGAAACAAATAATAAATATCAAAATCAATGAGGAAATTGATGATTATTAGAAGGATTATTAGTAACTATTTTAAGAGAGTTTTCTTTCTAAATGTCAAACACCTTAGAATTTAAGAGATAAAATATTCATTTCTTAAGAAAGATAATAGTTAGAAAAGACTTTTCAATGTCTGAATATCTAGTTTCATAGTTTTAAAAAGGGTGAAATATGTAATATATAGGAAGATCAATTACATATTCCCACCTTTGAAAAATCATGGTAGCTATGGAATGGTTAGATTTATAGAGATGAATGTAGAAATATTAATTTAATTATGAAGGATGTAGAATGGGAAGAGAAGTCAAGACTTCTTTCATGGAATTAGAGGCCTTTGAACATTTCTCATCCTAAATAAAACTGTTAGACTTATAAGCAAAATGAGTAAAAGAGTAAAGATGATCAATAAGATTGATGATAAAGTAATGGATATACTAGAGATAATCTTATAAAATGTGCATATCATAGATGTTCCTATGTGATGAAAGATCCATAATAGCTTTATCCTTTTTAGGATAAATTGCTATACCATTCTTAGATATAAGATAACCCAACATATTACTTGTAAAAATACTAAAAGTGTACTTCTTAGGATTAAGAAAAAGGTTAAAATTGTTACAGGAAATCAAGAATTAGTCTAAGTTAGAATCATTATTAGATGCTAATGTGGATTTGATATCCAAATCATAAATAGAGTCATCAACTATCTTAACCATCATATCATCATGAAAGTCATAACATATTGGTAGATTAAGTCCAAAAGGTCTATTATTATAATAAAATGTTTTCCAATTTATCATAAAAGTATTATATTACTAATGCTTTGGATTTATTTGAATTTAATTATAACTAGAAAATTCATCCATAATGGATAAAAGAGCTTGGACAACCATTGAGTCTATAAGATGATAAATATTTGACAGTGAAAAATTATCTTTGAATATAAGGTTATTAAGGTCTTGAAAATTAATGCATATGTGAATGTGATCATTCTTCTTAGAAACCACATCCATTTTGAAGACCTAATCAAAGTAGTTAATAAGATGAATAAACCCAACATTGGAGAGTTAGTAGTTTCTTCTTTTATAGTAGGGACTATAGCCTTGGACCTAGACCAAGCATGTCACTATAGCCTTAAGCAAAAGCAACTCAATTCTTTTGTAAAGTAGCTAGGATAGCTTCTTAGTAGGCTTGAGAGAGAATAGTACTAAGTTGAAGCATCTTTTGCTTACATTTATTCTTTAGAATAGGTAGATTAATCAAGTGATTATTTGCAAAAGAGGGCTCTTGATCAAGGAAAGAGGGATGAAATTGGGAAAGTAATTCATCCTCAGTAATGTCTAGGGAAACTATAAGAAAAGCAATAGAACTTAACACAAGATCAATAAAAGACATGTCTACGATCCAACATACCTAACCTATAGGATAGTCTAAGATAAGAGGATCAAGTAAGGATAATGAACAAGTAACCATGTTGGCCTAAACCAAAATCCAGCATTTAGATTTCATGTAGAAATTTAGAGTAGAAACAAGATGGAACGTCAAAACTAAGCAACATTAAAACATCATGCATTAAAATAAATAAATCTATTAGTGTTATTTTATTTTTGCAAGAATGTTGCAACACTAAGGCTCTTAGAGATTAAGCCTTTGTTTTTCCTATTAGTGAATGAAAGAAGAATTATGAGAAAAAAAGGAAGAGGAAAAGGCTTATCGTATGTAAGCATTTCTTGATGATGCTTCATTGATACCTCAAAAATTATGGACTTAGTAGGAGCCACAGAATTCCTAAAATTTTGCATCAAGAATGTTCACATAGTAGTCTAGAGAGGTTTTGAAGAAGAGATAGTCATAAGAACTCTAGAGAGTATACTTCTTGGATTTTTGGTTGAATTAATAGATATTATCTATGAAAAGAAATTAGAGATAGAAGAACTATCCATTGAAACACCACAAAAATTTGCAAGTTATAGCTAATTTTCAACATGTCTCTTTCACCCCCAGAAACCTAAGGAAAGACTTCATTGTAAATGTGAAGACTATAACCCATGGAGGGCAATCTCACATATCATATACTTTTGGGGTTGAGAAACAACTCATAAGTGATCCAAGATTTATTTTTCAAGTGAGGAAAGTTTCTATACTTTGGCTTGGGGGGAATCAAAAATGCCTTTTGGAATGTCAAAAATGGCAATTTGATGGGTTTTATGAGGGTATACATTTTTCTATGCAAGAAACACTTGCAGGGAAGGTAGATGTCACCTACCCCCAAAGCGGAGACTACAAGCTCAACTTGGAAACCTTCCCCATTAGCATCGAAGTTTGCCCCTAGTGTGGAGACTCCACCCCTATCATGGAAATTGCATCACCCTAGTGTGGAAGACACAATAGCTAGATTTCAACACTCCATGCACTCCAATGTTGACCAACCACTTTAGCAAAGATGGCAAAAGGCTTAGCATGGAAGATTCATCTCCAGTGTAGAAGCCAAAAATAGAATGATCATGGGGGGGGGGGGGGGGGGGGGGGGGGTGGGGGCTCTTACTATATATAGTAACCCCCCAAATTTGGGCACCCATATCACCTAAACAAGCCAAAAATTTACAGCAATTTGGCAACCAATTTGCAACCATTGTGTAGCCAAATTGCAACCCAATCATAGCCTTTTTGTAGCACCATTTGTGGCCCAAGACCTATATAAACTAGCCTTAAACACCATTGATAGTTTTTGTATTTTTGGCACTTTAATACATTAAGCATACATACATTTATCCAAGTAATAATTCCACACTTCGAGCATTCTCAAGTTCTCAAGGGCTCTTGTAATATCCCATGTTTACATTCTCTTGAATCCCAACATGGAAGCATTATCACCTTGAGACTTGTGGATTTTTGGTATCAATGTGGCACTTCCAGGATTTCCAAACCCCATCATGGAGCAATTTGGCATCCAAATGTTTCACTTTTCTCACCTTCTAGTAGTGACCAACATTGTAGATGTAGAATAGTAGCAAAGGAGATTCAATAGCATCAAGAGTGACAAGACATCTGGATTGTGGAGTTCAACACATCAGCTTCAATGAACCCTAAACCCTTGCTTAAGTGAACCCCTAGTTTCCCTCTCAGGCATACTTTATACATAATCTCTTAACTCTCCTTTATATTGTTCTTTGTAAAATAAAGTTTACAGTTTTGGGTTATGTTTAGATTAAATTTGTCATTTATTTTAGTGCATGTATATTACTTCAATCTAAAAATATATTATCTGTCTAGTTTTACATTTCATAAGTCCTTGGTTGATCTACTAGACTACCTAGGCTACCCCAAATCCCATTTTACTGAAGGCCCTTGGGATTCACAGGTTGAGGACTACTATGCACCAAATCCATCAATTCTTTCTAGTGAATCAATTTTTCTAGTTCCAATATTTTTCTTGGCACTAGAAGTAGGGCCTCCACCCAATTCTTTCAATTTTGCAACCAAGACATTGGAAATCCAATGTTGTCCTTACCCTCCCTATAGCAAAAACACCAGCATGGAAGTTGCAGGTGGTTTGGGTGCTGAAATTTTATAGCACATGCTATGATGTTTTAGAAAAAAAATAGTGTGGAAGCCTTAACAACCATTTAATTTTTGCTACCACATTTTTTGATAAAAAAGTAATGTTAACTTCCACACCAACCAAACCTACTTTTTTCATCTTTGTGGTAAAAGTTGGTAGCTTGCCAATACCTTTTTTGAAAACTACTAGGTTTTCATTTTGCTCTTCAAACTTCCCTCCATTTCTCCAATGTTGAAATAAGAAGGTATAATATTTTCATTATCTCATCCCCCTTCTGATGCCCCACCACCCCCCAGTCACCCCACCATTTCCATACCCAATGTAGATATAGTTAGGAGGTCAACGTAGAGGATGTTTAACATCAATGTTTCTAGATTTCCATTTTTGGTAAAGGGGTAAAACCCCTTATACCCCACTTACTAATTATAGTAAGTGCTCCTTTTTTTTATTTTCTCATATTTTTTTCCTTTTATAGCCTATTCATTTTTCCAAGTTTGGAAAATTGGGAGCTTGCCAAAACTAGTTTTAGTGAAATTCCACTTTGGTTTTCAGCCTTTCCTCCATCAATGTTGGATTAGAAGGTGTGAGGTTTTCATCATCTTACCTCCCTTCTTCCCCCTCCCCTCCTACCATACCTAATGTAGAGGAAATTGGAATGCCAACATGGGTAAATAATAACACAAAATTTCCTAGGTTTACATTTTTTGTAAAGGTGTAAACCCCCCTTACCCCCCACTTACTAATTATAGTAAGTACTTCATTGTTCGCTATTTTGGTTTCCTTTAAAATTTTTGCGATCCCATTCACTAGAATTTACTTCTATTTTATTATTTATATCCTATTTTAATCCATTCTCAACATCATAGCCATGTCTTTTCAATAGTCCACTAAATTGGCCCTCACTCTCCAACAAGCCATGAGGGTCTACGATCCTAAAGACCTTGCCATCATCAAATGTAGGTGATCTTTGAGGTTTAGAGGAGAAAATATTAAATTTACCTCTATAAATGAAGATCATTATCATAACATTTGCTTCAAAATGTAGGCTAGCCTCATGATTCCATGTGTGGAAGTAGAGGCAAAGAGGGAGTTTCAGCTCATACATCAAGATGGGAAAGAGTATGTCCCTTCCTTGTATAACCAAATACCTCTAACTAATGTCTATGCTAGCATCTTAGCTTAATTGGTCATAATGGAAGAGGAAGATGACAAGCATAGCTTAGAAGAAAAAAAAAGAATAGGAGGATGAATTTAGGATAGAAGATAAGCCCAAAAACATCATGGGAGGATTATGCCAACAAATGTCTCTAAAGGTCACAATGGCTTCCTTTAATACTTTTTTTTTTCTCCATGGTCATGGTGCCACCATTTTCCACTCCTTCCTAACCTACCATGCTTGGTCACACACCAGTCATAGCTACACATCAAACTCAATCAGCATCACAACCAACTACCTATAACACATCTATGTCATTTGCCATACAACCTTAATCTATGCAACCATCAACGATGGTTTGGACCATCAAAAATCGATTAACTATCCATGTGGGGCTAACCATGGGACCTCAAGCATCTTAGGGATCACACACCCCCTTTATTCCATTTTTGCCTTAGGTACCAACACAAACATCCATTTCTTTGTTTCGTCCATAAGCTACAACCAAAACACAACCACTTCCTTCTATCTTGCAATCCATAGTAAGGCCACAACAATCACAGAAAATTCCATAGCCCAATGTACAAAACCCACAACCAATAGGGCCACTACAAGACCTAGATCAATCCTTCCAGATGATCTAGGAGCTAATAGAGGAGTTGAAGACGCGTAAACCCTCTACTTCACAAACTATCAAGATTATGGACTTTTACCAAGACTATCCCATTAGTTCTGTGGTTCCACCCTTAACACTTCCTCTTGGTTTTCCTATTCCTCAATTTAGCAAGTATAATGAAGAAGGTGATTCTAATGCTCACCTTATTACATGTCGATCTAAATGCTTACTCTTACAGCCATGGCCTCATACCATCATGATGATTTTTGCTATGTCCTTAACTAGGAAAGTAGTTGATTGGTATCATGCCTTACCTAGAGGATCTATATCCTCTTTAGAACACTTGATAGCAAAATTTATCAACCACTTCAAGTATAATTTGAAGCCTGACACCATACTTGATCAACTCATGAAGATCAAGCAAGGACCCCTTAATCCCTTGTAGAAATTCATTTAGTAGTGGAATGAAATACCAGAGCCTATAGTCGAAGCCCACTTGTTAGCCTTATTTAAGGTAGTGGTTAATGAATTCATCAAGTCCAAGCTATACTACCTTGACTAGTAGTCCCTAAGCTAGACATTTTTTCAAACTAAAAATATAGAAGATGTTGTGGAAGATAGTCATAATCTGGCCTACATAGCATATAAAAATCAACATACATAGAAAGACAAAGAGAAAAACAAAAAAATAATACAACCATAGAAACTGTGACTAAATAAACAAATACCATGAACTAGGGGCTAAAGGTCAACCCACCTAAGGCCCTAGTAATGATTGTAACAACCAATCATAAACCTTGAGTGCCACTACATTGATAACAACCAGACCCAACTTTGAAACAAAGGACAAGTCGAAGTACACTACCTTACATCTAAATCCATCCAAGATATTAGACCAACATTTTAAAGGTGGGCATATTTAAAAAAAAGAAATGTCTAAATCTTTTGAAAAGAAGCATGATAGGCTCTATGAAATAGCTAAAGATCCCACTAGAGCAATGAAAGATGTCCTTCAACTCTCTAAGTATTTCAAGTTAGACCACTTCTGCCACTATCACCAGCTGCTTGGTCATGACACAAAATTTTGCCTCACATTGAGGGATGACCTATAGAGGATGATAGATAGGGAAAGTTGCTCTTAGATGCTTTGAACATTGTTCAACCACAAATCAATGTAGGTCTACAAGGATCCATTGAATGCTAATGAGATCCCTTATGTCACTTCAGCATTCAACATTGATGATGATGGAAAATCACCAAAAGAACCATTCATGATCCGGGTACCCCCTTATGATGAAATGGCATCTTTAGCCTCCATCAGCTCAAGATCCTCCTTCTTCATAAGAGTACCATAATGAATACCTCTGAGGGATCCTTTTGTCATCAAGGTTCCTTAGCCTAACATAACCCAGTTGGCTATAGCCTAAACAATTATGCAACGATGTTCTATGATGGCTAATGCTATTGCCTCTTCCTCATAATAGATTCTTGACAACCAAAAGGCCTCAACCAAGCAAAGGAAGAAGTATAAGAAAAAGCCTCTCAACAAGGATGAAAATAAGATAGAGCCTCAAAAGGAAGTGGGCCCACCAAAATCCACTTCCATATTGGCTATACCCATGACATTCTCTGCCTAGTCCTTTGCAAATATCAAGTCATATGAGGACTCTAAAGTCCATAACCAAAACAATGATGAAATGCCCCAACAAGAACCATATCCTAAAGCAGAAGTTTGCATTTTGGGGTGCATGGAGAAAGAAAAGCATAATTAGGACAACAAGCCCACGACCAACAATAAAAACTTAGTGCAATGGATCAAGGTAGGAAATCCCTCAAGAAAAAGAACACAACCTTAAGCTTGTACGACTTGATCATGACTTCTATCCTAATTAGTAAGAACATCCTCATTAATGAAAAAGCCATCCATGTAGCGATGGTCCCTCCCTTGCCAAGGGGGAATAAGTCAACACCTCTAATATTTTGTGATAGTGAAATTAAGGTTAATCCCAAAAATGCCAAAGTAACTAAGGATCCTCTATTGATAACCATATGTGTAGGGAAATTTAAAGTACATCGGGTGCATGTTAATGATGGAGCAGCAACTAATGTCATCCCATGCACCATCATTGAGAACTTGAGCCTAACTAACCAAATAAAACCTACAACCATAGCTATCCTCAAGTCTTTTAATGGATTGTGGGTTACCATCAAGGGGTTAATCTCCTTAAACTTTGTGGTAGCAGAGAAATTCCCCACAATCACTATTTCTTGGTAATGGGAGAAACACTAGGGTTTAACCTTATCCTAGAAAGATCTTGGTTAGCTCAATTACAAGCTATGTCTTCACCCATCCATCAGGAAATTCACCTTCCTTATGAGGGAGGTGAAATCATCATTCATGGTGATAACACAATTCCCCTAGCTATCAATAGTGTAAACATAGAGTAGGGATCTAAAGTGGAGTTCAAGAAGAAGATTCTGACCATGAAATCCAGTAGCCCAAAAGAGAGCAACAACCCAAGAAAGTCAACAATGATAATGATAAGCAATGGGATGCATTATGGGATGAACTTCCTTTTAACATCATTAGCAAAGGGGGATGATGAATATAAGCTTGTGTAAAGTAGATCTTGCTCATTCCCTAATCTTGCAAAGATTAGGAATAATCTTCACAAGTGAAGTTCATCTTAACCTTTTTCATTCCATGTCCTTATAACTAGATGTATTGATAACCATTCCATTCTTCTTTAATTTGTTATACCGTTTGATGCATTTTTTATTTTACTCTTTATGCATGAAGCCTATGCATGTGGTCTAAGTTCATTTGCATTATTATAGTCTTTCTTTACTTTTACTCATATTTTAAACATCAAAAAACCTTATAAATATATATTTATTTTTCATAAATGGTTCACTAAGATCTTAAACTAGCATCATGACCTACTATTTTCTTAAACTGGTAAAGATAATCATACAACATGGCATCACAGCCTGCTATGATCTTAAACTGGCATCACAGTCTGCTAAGACTTTAAACTAGCAATATTACACACCATGGCCTTAAAATTAGCAACATAGCCACAACCACACATCAAGGCCTACTATGGCCTTAAATTGGTAACACAATATAACCTATGCCTATGATGGCCTAAAACTAGCAGATATCTTATTTATTATTATACTTATTTTTTATCCTATTATTACATTGATTAGCCATTTAATGTTATAGCCAAAATGTCAACATAACCATTCTCAATGTTCATGACATTTACAATGTCTACTACAACTATAGATATATATAGCCAAAAATAAAACCAAATTTTAAATTTAAAGTGCCCATAACATAACATACATAGCCATAGCCACACTATGTGGAAAAAATGTCAAATAATAATAATAATCTATAACATAGTCTTCTCTAATCATATCCATCAACGTGAAAATAAAAACAAATAACCAAACAAACTAAGCTGATGGAGGCTACTAAGTGGCATCCAAAGGAGGAAGTGGTGGATCATTTCCACTCTTACCGCTAGGGCCACCAATGTCTAATGAGGCTTGAAATGCAATAACATATAGCCAATTAGTAACCCATAGCTAAAACCATGACTTTAAAAACAAATTTAAAACATAAGTTTTACAAGGAAAACTATACATATCAATCACATTCATCCAAAATTTAACATTATTTGCATAGTTTAGCAAAAAAATTCATTAAAAATTCATATAAGCTCTAATTTTAGTGATTTCACAATGGAAGGAATCAAGAAATCATGAACTTTGAAGCCATGATCATTACAACCAAAGATAACCCCTCTGTTAGTGTAGAAATGAGAAAAATGGCCACATAAGAGGTAAGAAAAACACAAGAAAAGCAACAAAAACAACTAAAAAACCAAGTAAAAATAGGTAGAGATGCGTACCTTGTAGCAATGATAGATGATGCCTAAATTGAGATAGGCCTAGGAAATTCTTGTTGGTCTCTAGCATATTCATTCACCTTCTTTATCCTAGGATTCTATCTCTTCCCTCTACATTGTTTCAACACCATGGTAGGCTCAACACTAGGAGAGTTTTGAAATGAGAAGGATAGACATTCTATGCTATGTGGAAGGAACATGGGAAGCTTCCACACTGATACTAGGTTACTTCTACCATAGAAATATCTACCAAAGATCTCCTACAATGTGTAGTTTACAGGAATGACAATTGTGATAAAAAACTTACAAAAGTTAACAATAAAAACCACATCTAAACCTAAATGCCCACCTCTAAATCCCATCTATTAATTCAGTGCATCATAACTCCAAGTGCACTAAAGTGTAAAGAGTGAAAACTTTCTTAAATATTTATATTAGTGGAAAATATCCTCACTTTTCAAATTTAAAACATTTTTGGATTATAGCCCCCACCATACACATTCCTTAGCCAAAAATTACATTAACACTAAGTTTTGAGCACTTTTGGCACTTAGAAAAATAAAAAAGCCTTAATTCCCATGCATCCACACTAGGGATATCATACCTAGTGTGGATACATGTCTTTCACTTCACAAAATCTTTAAAACATACTTTTTTACCATTTTTAGTAATTTAAACCTTCCTTGGGATCCTAAAAAGGGGTGAAACACTATCAAAATGGGACAACTTGGGGTTCCACAGTAGCGCAACATTGCCCAGCATAGAAAAAAGGGGGATACCATCCATTCTTACCTCCCAACATTTATCTAACCTAGGTTTGACCTCAAAGTGGACCCCACATGACCTAGAACCCCTCTAAGCATCCCTAGTAGCCTCAAAACCTCACCAAACCTAATTGAAACTAGTTAAAGTTGCTCAAAACCTAAGGATTTTGTGTTTCCATGCTTCGGAAGGTTTCATCCATGATAATCATCTCATCCCTAGCATGGATGAATGAAGGGAAGCCAAAAATGATCTAAATTTATTACTTATTAACCGTTTCTCAAAGCTTCATGACCCCTAAACCATGTTAGAACCCTCTAAAGCTTTCGAATGCCCCAAAAGTAGTTAAATATGGCACAAAACTACCATACCCCATAAATCCTTGCTAATGCCATCATCTCCAACATGGAAGAAAGGGGGAAAACTACATGAGGCACTTAGGAGTTTCCAAACTACTAGATCTTAACACCTAGTATCAATTGTCAACACTAGGGACCTTGAAGAATAACATGCATGGTTGATTGAGTGTCAAACTAGCCTAGATCTAACTTTATTGATTCTTTCATGCTCGGGGAGTTCTGTTCCACACTTCCTAGTATGGAAAAATAGTGGAAGTAGCTAGGAAAGTTAGTGAAGATGCCAGAAACAAGAAAACATCCTCAAAATTACCTTGTACCTAACACTAGAACATTCATAGTTGTCCTGAATGTGTTTAGACTGCAAAAATTAGTAAAAAACCAATCCCCTAAGGTTCTTCCATACTAAGGAGGATCCCTTCCACACTGATCATTTCAATCTTTGCATGGATGAAAGGGGGAAGATAAAACTATTGATGTTTGCATGGAGTTTGACTTTTAGAAGCAACCCACACCATTTGGAAGCCAACAAACTTCTGATGGTCATATAAAATGAAAAAAACTTACTTCCCTTAGGTTCTCCATGTTGAGGAGGATCCCATCCATACTAAACATCCTACCATTAGTGTGGATGGATGGGGGAAGCCTAAAAGCCCTTTCATAGCCCTCAAAATGACCATAGACATTATAACCAACACTAGCAACCTTGTAGACACATGCATAGCCAAAATTGAAAAAAATAGTAAAAAGGTAGAGTCTCTTGGTTCCTTCATGATGGGAGACACTTCTTCCATGCTACATACTATGGAAGAAAAGGGAAAACCTTGTGGAGACTTCAAAAGTTCCCTTAGAAACCACAAACAGATGCCAGAATGTCTTGTGTATGTTCTAGGACCTTGTATACTCATCCTAGAATCCTTAGACTGTCCAAAATTAATCATAAGTAGCCAAAAAATCCTTCCCCCCAATCTCCCATGCTATGCATGGAAGCCCTAGTTTGAAAAAAAGAAGAAAGCCAAAAAACTACTTAATGACCTTTGAAATGATATAATTTTGACATTAAGTATCAGTAATCAACACTAGTAATCTTAGAAGCCCTCATGCATAGCTAGAAACATCAAAAATTAGGAAAAAGTAGTGTCTCCTAATTTCTCCACACTAAGGGCTTCCTCTTCCATCTTGGCTAGGATGGAAGAAAAGGGAAAAATTTTTGGAAACTCCAAAATGACCTCTAGACACCTCATTCAAATACCCTACATCCTCATTCATGTTGGAGGAGACTTCTTTCATGTTGGGCAGTGTGAAAACAAGGGGTGAAAGCTACTTTTCCACTTTTAGTGGTAAGATAACACTTCCAGAAGCCAAAGAAGCTTAGGACCTCATAGCCTTGAGGTTTTTCTTATTTTATCTCATTTTAACCTCCAAAATCCATTCCCCCAATCTTCCATAGCAGAGCAACTTCCCTAGTGTGGAAATAAGGGGGAAGACCTTATATGCCTTAAAAAAACCTTCAAACATACCCAAAATCAGCTAGAAACTTGCAAAATCATGATCTACTAAACTAGGGGCCTATGAGCCTTATCAATGTGCTCCTGAATCATCTTGAATCCACAAAACAAGTGTTCCCCCATCTTTCCACACTAGGGATACTGTGCTCAACATGGAAAAAGGGGTAGGGGAGGTCATTTCAACACATTTTAACACCCAAGACTACCTTAAAATGAAGCTAGGGACTGCACAAATCCTAGATCTAGGTTTCAACTACTTATTTGATCATGTTTGATCATTCTTTGGCTTGAATATTGGTTCTCCATCTTGAACCCCCTCTCTTCCAATATGGCCAGCATGGAAATAAGGGGGAAAAGGGTTTGAAACTTGCTCTTTGACCTTTATTGCCTTCCAAAGTGGTTGATTTCAGTAGATCTAGCCCTGCGCTAGCTTGGGAAGATCCCAAAAGCTCAGTTTTTGACCTTTTGATGCTTCAAAATCCACTTGATCTAGTTTCCATGTTGACGGTCCCTTCTTCCATGTTGGCCAATGTGGAAACAAGGGAGGTCTAGAGTGAAGACCTTAAAACATTTTATTTTTGGGTTCAAACATCCCAAAAACAACCCTAACTAATGACTAAACTTACCTAATAGTCTTTTAGCCTTAATTCATGGCATGCTAAGGCTTAAAAATGGCAAAACCAAATCATTTTTGACCTATATTAGCAAAATTTCACCATATGCAGCATGTTTTGCCCAATTTTTGGCCTTATTACATAGTGTTTAGGCTTATTTTGGGACTTTTGTTGCATTTTTGACCTTGTTGACCTTCTATGGCCTTAGTACAACATTATATGTTCTTTATTTGCCTTATTATAGCCTTATTTGCCTTTGTTTTCCCTTTGAATGGTATCAAATGGTGGGGTTTGGCATTTCCTGGCCACTATTTCACACCATGTGATCATGGCGTGCTAAGGTCCTAAGACTCTAAACTAGTATCATGACCCACTAAGGCCTAAATCGAGGAACATTATGTCCTTTGTTGATCATTTGTAGTCTTATTTCTTTCTTGACCTATGTTTGGCCTCTATAGTACTTTGTTGAATTGTCCTTATCTCATTGATGACCTTGGATGGTCTTGTTTACATTATATTTTCATGTATTTGCATAATTTTATAATATTTTAGCATTATATATTCACTTTTACCTATGTGCCACTTAATATGCTTTTGGTTGATATGTAGGATCAAAGTATGAGTACCTGGGAGAGAATTAGTTTGCCTTTATATCTACATGGACCTCATGGTAATGTTGAATGATGTATCGATCTTGATTGCCTAGATCTTGATCTTGAGAGTATTATAGGCCACATAGCCTCAATAAAGAAACCTCTAGAATGACTTGAAAACCTAGTTAAGACCCTTGAATTAGAAGTATGGAACATAACTAAGGACTCTCTAGTTGAGGTTATTGTCACAATGCACTGTGGTGAGGAGAAAACCCTTAAACTAAGCTCCTTACTAGAACATTAGTATGCTCAAAACATCATCAAGGTCCTACAAAGCAACATTAAGACCTTTGCCTAGTCATATGAGGATATGCTAGGCCTTGGTCCATGCTTAGTCTAGCACAACATCATACTAGATCTTAGCATTACATTAGTTAAGTAAAAAGTATGCAAGATTAGACCTAATTTGGCCTTAACAGTTTGTGATGAAATATCAAAGCTCTACCAAACTAGTTTCATTAGGGCTATTGACTACGCAAAATGATTATCCAACATAGTGGTAGTCCCTAAGAAAAATAGGAGTATCTACATCTACATCAATTTCTAAGACCTAAATAAAGCTACTGTCAAGGATGATTTCCTTTTTCCTAGCATTGATCAACTTATTGATACTATAGTCAAACATGCCTTGTTATCCTTTATGGATGGGTTTTAGGGGTACAAACAAATTAGGATTAAGCTAGAGCACCAACTTACACAACATTCATGATCCCTTGGGGTACCTTTTGTTATACTATGATGCCATTTGACCTTAAGAATGCTGGAGTGACCTATCAACGAGCCATGACCTATATATTCAATGACTACATGTTAGGATTACTTAACAATTATGTAGATGATATAGCCATTAAGTCCAAAGTGACCAATGATCATACTAATGACCTAGACCTTGTGCCTAAACGATGCCTCAAATATGAGCTTAGGTTCAATCCCAGGAAATGTCTCTTTGGTGTTGAGACTAGTAAGATGCTTGGCTTTGTAGTCTCTAAAGTAGGGGTACATGTTTATCCTAATAAACTTAAGGCCATATCAAAATTATCAGTGCCTACCAATCATACCAATCATAAGGAGCTTGAAAAATTACAAGGCAATTATAGCTTATTCGTAGGTTTATCGCTAGGCTTATAGCTAATTTATAGCCCATGCAACACTTTCTTAAGAAAGGAATTCACTATGAGTGAAAAGCTTAATGCCAAGAGACCTTTGAAAACCTTAAGCAAAAGTTAACACAGTTCTTGACAATCTATTCTCTGCAAGAGGCTAAACCATTTTACATTTACCTTATCATCTCCAATGCATGCATTTTCTCTCTACTCTATTAGAAATATGATGATGGAATAGAAATGCCTATATACTACCTTAGTCATGCATTAGTTTCCCATGAGGCTTGATATACTAAAGTGGAGAAGTGTTGTCTAGAACTATTCTTCTCCTTGAAGAAGTGAAGACACTACTTGTTTAGATGCCAAGTCAATGTCATTTGCAAGTAAAACATACTTAGAGCCATAATGACCATCATTTACAGAAGTAGCCATAGAGCCCAATGGAAAGACATAACCATGGAATTTGAATTTCATTACATCTCTCAATCCTTAATAAAAGGTCAAGAGATAGCCATACAGCTTATAGTTTTGGCTATCAATGACCAAGCAACCGTAGATCTCAAATTCCCTAATGAACACATTAACATAGTTAGCCAAGAGCCTAATGGTTATGAGGCATTCATGCACTTTGATGAAGCTTCAATTGCCCATGGGGTCAATGCTGTTGCCATCATAACACTCCATTTAGTGAATTCTAATCCTTTGCCTATTGTTTTGAGTTCCCATGTACCAACAACATAGCAGAGTATGAGGGTTTAATTAGAGGAATGATGGTAGCCTATGACCTAGGAGTTAGATACTTAGAGATCAAAGATAATTCACAACTTGTGGTTAACCAAGTAACCGAGGTATGCATGTAAGGCCAAACACTTACAATTGTACTATGACCTAGTTAAGAAATTGATACAATAATTCATAGATATTAATATCCAACACATACCTTGAAATGAAAATGCCATAGTCGATGTAATTACAATGCTAGCCCTTACTTTGACACTAGATGTGTTTAGTAAGTTGTCCACCTTAATCATGGACTATGCTACTTCCATCACATAGTACACTAAGGATACCTTTGTGGCTATTATTCATATTTCTTCTCCTAAGGAGTGGTATGATGATATCAAATTTTATCTTATGCATGAAGAAACCTCACAAGGGTTGATTACTACTCAAAAGGACATTGTATGCAAGCGATCAAAGTAGTATGTCATCATAGGTGATACCACATTATGTCAACAATAATATGATGACATATTTCTAAAGTGCCTAGGTAAAATTGAAGCTAAAATATTCTTAGAGGAGGTTCATGAGGGTGTTTTTGAAGGACATATAGGATTGAGAGCTATAGCCACTAAGTTTAGACAACTAGGCTACTACTGGCTCCATATGGAAAATGATTGCTTCTAGAAGGTTAGGCAGTGTGACACATGCCAATGATATAGCAACCTTATAGCTGTACCACCAACTGAGTTACATACCACTCAAATAACATGGTCATTTCAATGATGGGGGATGGAAATCATAGGACCAATAATGCATAAATCTTTCATAAGGCATAGCTTCATCAGCACTGCAACCAAATACTTTACAAAGTGGGTTTAGGCTATTCCCTAAGAAATACTACATCCAAGCAAGTCTACAAATTCATCTTAGATAACATTGTATCTTGTTTTGGCATACCCAAACCATAGTTATGGATAATGGATCATAATATAGTGGCCAAAAGACAATAGACAGGTATTCTTTCTCATCATCTTATTACCCTCAAGCAAATAGACAAGTAGAAGCAAGTAACAAGGCCATCATCAACTTACTCAAAAAGATTCTTAACAATAGTAAGCACAAATGGCATGTGCGTCTTGTCTATGAAATGTGGGCATAGAGAACAACCTATTGCATAACAAAAAGTGTAATCCCTTATAGCTTTCTTTATGGTTTTGAAGTTATTTTACCTCTTGAATTGTAGGTACCTTCACTCTAATTAGCCTTGACCAACTTCATCAACAACAATCAAAACAAGGAGTTATAGACAATAGCCATGGACTCAATTGAGGAGCAACAAATGCAAGCACTTGCTTACATCAAATACTATCAAGAGAGATAGAAGTGACAAAATCACCATAGCTTGATCATGCATAAGATTAAAGAGGATGACCGAGTCCTCAAAGTTGTCCGCAAGCATGTAGGCATATTCTCAATCAACTAAGTAGGGTCCTTCCTTGTCACTAGAGCTTACAGTATTGGAGCATTTAGGATAGCTGACATGAATGTGAATGAGCTAGCCAATTTGTCCAATCATTCCAATCTGAAGACATACTACATGTTGATGATAATCAACAACAAGCAAGACTACTTTGAATGGTTTGTTATGAGATTAAACTAGCAACATAACCTTAAACTAATACCATGGCCCACCATGACCTTAAACTAGCAACTTTAGAAACCTAGATGGCTTGGTTTCATCATCTCATGTGGCTTGTATGCATTGTAGCACCATAGTATGCAGTGGTATGCTATATTCTTTGTTAGCACCTCTCAGGTCAATCCTCTAGGCACCAACAAAGAGGGGCCATTGAAACACCATGAAAATTTGCAAGTTATAGCCAAGTTTCATCATGTAGCTTTCACCCCATGAAACCTAAGGTAAAACTTCATTGTAAATGTGAAGGTTGTAACCCATGGAGGGAAATCTCACATATCTTATTCTTTTGGGACTGAAAAATGCCTTGTAAGTGGTCAAAGCCTCATTCCCAAAGTGAGAAAAGTCATCTAGTATCTATATTTGGGCTTGGTAGGGTCAAAAATACCTTTTGGAATGCTAAAAATAACAATTTGATGGGTTCTATGGGGGGGTATACATTTTTCTATGCTAGAAACACTTTCAAGGATGTAGATCATGCCTATCCCTAGTGTGGAGAGGTGGAGGGTTTTCCATCAACTTAAAAAATTTCCCCCATGGTGGAGACTAGATGATCAGCTTGGAAACCTTCCCCCCTCAAAGTGCAAGTTGGCCAGCCACCCCCACCCAACATGGAGACTCCACCCCTAGTGTGGAAATTACATTCCCTTAGCATGTAAGCCACAATAGCAAGATTTCATCACTCCATCCACTCCAATGTTGACCAACCACTTCAACAAGGATGAAGAAAGCCTCAACATGGAAGATTCATCTCCAATGTATAAGGTGTTTCCTCATTACTATTTATAATAAACAAAATGGCTATGGAGGGAGGCACTTACTATATATGGTAACCCTCCAAATTCGGGCACCCATCTCACTTGAGCAAGACATAAATTTGTAGCAATTTGGGAACTAATTTGTAGTGAAATTATAGTCCAATTATAGATATTTTTCAACCCCATTCATGGCCCAAGACCTATAAAAACCAACCTGAAACACCATTGATAGGTTCCAGGTTTTTGACACTCAAATACATTAAGCATACATGCATTTTTCCAAGAAACAATTACACACTTGGAGCATTCTCAAGAACTAAAGGGATCTTGCAATATCCCACATTTGCATTCTCTTGAACTCTAGCATTGAAGCATTATCACCCTAAGACTTGTGAATTTTTGGTATTAATGTAGCACTTTACCCCAACATGGAGCAATCTAGCATCCAAATTTTCCACTTTTCTCACCTCTCAACAGTGCCTAATATTGTAGATCTGGAGTAGGAACAAAGGAGGTTAAATAGAATTCGAAGTGGTAGGACATCTATATCATGGATTTGAATACATTAGCTTCAATGGACCTTGAACCCCTGCTCAAGTGAACTCCATGTTGCCCTTTCAAGCATACTTTGTACACAATCTCTTAGCTCTTCTTTATTTTATTCTTTGTAAAATAAAATGTATAGTTTAAATTTCTGTTAAGATTAAATTTATCATTTATTTTAGTGAATTCATATTACTTCGATCTACAACTATATTATCTATCTAGTTTTGCATTTTGTAAGTCCTTGGTTGATCTACTAGACTAACCAGGGCACCCTAAATTCCATTTTTTCAAAGGCCCTGGGGGTCTATGAGTTGAGGATTGTTGTGCACTAGATCCATCAGTTCTTTCCAACAATCAATTTTTCTAGTCACAAAATCCATTGACCCAAGTCTATAAGAAACATTTGAACAAATCATGAAAGAGGTGAAAATATTAGTAATTTAGTATTAATAACACATTACTTCTAAATATAAAAANAACCATAGGGATCTAGGATCATTCTTAGACAAAAAGGTAAGTTTCTATGATTAAATATCTATTAGAATAAAGATACAAATTTTTCTATAACTATACTAACCATCTCATGATGATTATTATAGCTCAAATAACTCTTGAGGATGTTAAATTCATTAATGTAACTAGCTTAGTATAGGAATTCAAAGTTAGGATAACTAATAAAGTACAAAGTGCTTAGAGGTTAATTTTTAAAAGGGAATGGATGAAATGCTTTAATAATTTCAAAAGAATGGGCATTTTGTATGCCTTAGGTGCGAAGCACTCCTATCATAGTGCAACAAAATATGTAGCCTTAATAAAAAGCTACATTACAAAGAAAGTTATTTTTGTAGTCTATGTGGATCAGAAACATATCATCATCACTTAGGATCCTATGACTCTAAGGTATTGTTTGGGCTTCCTTGAAAGAGAAATAAAGATTGACAACTCTAAAATTAGTTCAATAGAGTTGATAGTGATAGAAGAATGGATGCGGTCAAAGAAGAAAGATGCCTTCAATGTACATAAGAGGATGAATAAAGACTTAAAGAAGTCCTTCCCCTTATTTTTTGAGCATTTTTTTTCTAATAATATTGGTCATAAATATGAGTTGGCACTAGATGATTATACTAGTTGTATGGGAGTATGTCCCAAGGAAGAACAACTAACTAGGCACCAGTTATTTTTCAAGGGGTAGTAGAGAAGATAGAGAAACTATGCAAATAAATCAAAAAGGGAAAGAGGAAGATGGTAAGTAAGATGCTTAATTTTGAATTTTATTATGATTTAATAAAGTTTTTAGTGACTTTTTTTTTACTAAGGAAGGATAGAGCAATTGGATGTTGCTTTTAAGGTGGCCTTTAGGCCCCTACTATGTTAACACTTAGGAAGTCTAATGTCTACATACAACATTAGCAACAAGAGTTCTTTAACATCAACATCAAAGAGTAGAGAAGAAGTGGCTTCTTCCATGATAGAAGCCATAAAAGTAAATAAGTGATGATGCTCTAGTGAATGAGGAAATTTTAGAAAGCTCCTTTAAGATAGTTGAAAAAGAAAAGGATTCAAAAATAAAAAGGCTTCTTTCTTAAGAAGAGGACATGTATTTGCAAACTATTGTGGTGAAGGTGTCCTTGAAGATACTACAAAAAATATGTATTAAGAATATTTTTTGTCAACTCACTTTATTTTCTAAGTTTAAATAATGTAAGGACTGAATTTTAACACTATGTTAATTGCCAATATGTTAAAGCGATGTGATGTTAATGATACTTAATCATATTTGCAGGGGTTATCAAGAAAAGAGAGTCATGAAACAAGAATCAAAGAAGCTTAAATCCATCCTTCCTTTCATCCTTCAATGTCTAAAGGAAGGTATGAATGAGTAGAAGTTAGAACTTGTTGAATTTCATTAATTAGAAGAAAACGAAGGGGATGGTGAAGAAATTTTTAATTCAATTTCTAACTTCTTTGAGTTGAAGTTAAATGTAATAGGCTAAGAAGAATAGGAGAGTGAGGAGAAGGGTAGAGGAGAGATAAACTTCCAAATATGGAGATTCCTTTCCCTTGTAGAGGTCACACCACTACCAAGAAAAATAATTTTGAAGGATGAAAATGTCTATAAGTGGATCAAGGATGTGAAAATTTATAAGCTTTCCACTTCATATGGTAAGTCAACTTTGATGTGGTGTCAAAGGATGATATGACTATAAATGTACATTAGAATAACTTAACCAATATTTGACTTTTGTAAAGATAAAGAAAAAGATCTAGGCTTATGTAAAAGAAAGCAATGAATGCTAGAAAGATTAGTAAAAGACATTCAGAGGAAGTTGAACTTGCTTTCTCTAGAACAATGTAGGTACACCTAATGTTATTAAAGCAAAGTAGTCAACTTTCATTAGTTAGAAACTGATGTGACTATTTACTACAGAGATAGAAATAAAACTTAATAAGAATCAAGATACTTTTCAAGATCTAATAATAAACATTAATGTGATAGATGAAAGTACAACCACAAAGAAAATAAGCACAATTCTAAATTATGTCAAGCTCATGAGGTTGTTAGTAATTGGATAGGATAATACCAATGCTATATTATTGGATTCTTCAAAGCAAGCACATAAGAAGTGAGAAGAACATGAACATCAAATAGAAATTCTGTTAGACTATATAGAGCTTTTAGAAGCTAAAATCACTAGCAATAACATGTTAAGACATAATCCTTCATCTCATGCCTATTGGTGAGAGAAGTATAAATATTTAGAGTTTCAAAATTTTTTAATGAAATGCAAAAGATCCATCTTAGAAATGACATGTTCTATCACAAGTTTGAGGAATCTTGAAGTAGCATGGAAGAGTCAAGATCAAAGGTGCCATATGAATAAAAGATGGCATAAGTGAAAGCACCACTGATTACTAAAGGAGAATAAAGGTCTATACATAGATGAGAAAATAAGTCTATTTATTCAATAGACTAAAAAAGTAGAGTTATTCTAGAATTTTGCTAATAGCATGATGGTGACAACACTGAAGAAGTAGCAGGAGGCTCCATAAGAGGAGTCTATAGAAAAAGGAAATGAAGATGACATTTTGAAGGAGGAGTTAAATTCCTATGAAGAGGACTAGGTCAATATTCTATCAAAGATTCCTATCTCAGCATTTAAAAATCTAGATACATCCAATCTAAGTTTTGAGATGATGGAAGAAAGAATCTTGAAAGTTTATAGAGAAACCTAAGGTAAATTTTATTAATCTTGCACTTAAGAAAATTATTTTACATAAGAGCTTATACTAATTCTTGATTACTTATGGTATTGATGCAAATCCAAGAAAAGTAACTAAACACCAACTACAAAAGAAAATTTGACTCCATTGAAAATTGATAGCAATAATAAAGAGGAGGTGTCAATTGCTGAAGACAAGGATCAATGTGGAGAAGAATAAAAGAATTGCATAATGCACTTTCAATTTTGATAAATTTATATTAGTCATTTTCATTAAAAGCAACATTAATTTTGTAAGAAAAATTTCTATAAGTGTCAAATGACGTAAAATGTGAAAAAGATGTGAAATGTCAACTATCATTACATCCATTAAATGTACTTAGCAAATTTCAAAATAATATAGATTCATTTTTCTACATTATTCCTTGCTTTACTATTATGGTGTATTATAATAGTTTAGAAATGACATGAATGGAGAATCATGTTCTTTTATGTCTTACTAGTAATGTCATTAATTAATCAATAAGTAATAGAAATTAACATAAAAAGAAAAAGAAACATGCAATAGAAATGAAAATGTAGATTTATAACTTAATTCTAATAGGTGCTATTAGATGTCTATCACTCAAACAATAATTACTTGTTTATTACTAAAGAAATGGTAAATAAAAAAGTAAACTAAAGTTATGCATTTAATGTTTTTTGATCAATAATGAGTTTATAAGCAATATTATAAGAAGGATAAGGTGAATTCTCCTTCTTAGTAGAGGAGATATCAAGTTCTTGAAGACTAATTTAGTGAACTTAATATTAGAGATATACTTATTATTTAGATGTATTAAGTCTTCAATAGTATCAAGAGTTTTATTAGAAATTGTAGATTTACCTACAAGTTCAACTTCAATACTAGCTAGTTTACCATTAAGTTAAAAACTCTAGGTTTTATAATCTAAGTGAGAAATGCTTGGAACTTACATGTCAACAAAAATGATAATTTCTTAATTACGAAAAGAGAAGTATACCTCCTAATAAATAGGAGATGAAACTACATGATGTTGAGCTAACCAAGAATATTCTAATATTTCATTTACACTAGGACACTCACGTATAACCATAAAGAAAGCTTTAGACTATACATAATCACCTACTATAAATTGGAAACTAATGGAACCTATAACTTCAACTCAAATATCATTAAAGAACATGAGGTTTGTATAGGTTTCATTAAATGTTAGTTAATCATGAAGATCAAGATTCTTATTAATATCCCATGTGATCATCTTAGACCCTATGTCATCATCACCGTGTATAAGCAAAATAATAGTACTAAGTGACACCATGATAGTTATGTAAGTTGATAGTTGGCATATATCTTTGGTCTTCAAGCCAGTCTTGATATTTTCAACATGGAAGTTTAAGTTATTTGATTCATATTTAGGAACTTTAATGATGAATGAAATATCCTTTTTCTAACTAGGATTATCACTTAGAACCATAATCCTATTAAAACATATATAAAATAGCATGATGTTATTTATAAGGTGTAACAAAGTTGTACAAGAATAAGTTGATTCTCCTGGAGTAAATAATTATAGTCATCTACTAAAAAACCTTGTTATCTGCTACTTGGAAAAGTTGTGGAGTAAGTGCCACTATGACAAGTTGTATAGGATTAGATGTACATTGAAGGATACTTGAAGAGGCATGTTACTAATATTGTTAGAAAGAAACATTCTTCTAATCCTAAGGGGGATGCTTGGGTGCATCAACAACCATTTTCTTTCTACTTTTTAAACTATGATTCATTAATATGGTAAGGGTGGATAAGACATCTTACTTGGGAAGATGGAAAAGGTTGGCTAGGTAACTAAGATGTAGTTGGAGATGGAATAGTTTGTGATTCAATAAGGTGATATGACATAGGATGAGAGTATGAGGGAGAAATAGTTTAAGGAAGAATAAATGCTAATTTGGGTTGCTACAAGTTTGTGCAAGATGTAGAGATAGTGTAATAGGATTATGTATATGAATGAGAAAAGTGAGACCTTTGATTGTGAGTAGTTATACTAATGTAATACTATGTGTGACAAGAGTTAGTGGGTAGTGATTAAGGAGTTTCATAGTTTGATCAATGAATCATGTAAGGTTTCCTAGGTGGCAAAGAATACCACTTATGATCTTTGTAATGTCACCAGCAAATAATATATAGTTTCTTTGGTGTAGAATGACAAGAGTTTTGTTTTTACCTAAAAACTAAAATAACATTGCTAGTTCACAAAGGATCCAAAAATCATCAAGTTTCTAATTGTTTAGATGTATAGTATATGGATCATTGTCCATAACTATCTTGCCCTTATCTATGAGATCTTGTATGTCATCCTTTACATTTCTACAATTATTTGTATTATGACTAGCAATATCATAATAATAACAATATTTTCTATAGTCATACCACTTTGGTACTTCAAGGTCCCATTCATGTCTTTGAAAAGGGTCGATCACTATTAGTTGAATACATTTAGAGTATGCCATTGCTTGATCAAAAACCTACATTCTCTTAAGATGACCATCCTCAAGAAAGTTGTTAATGAAGAATGAATACCTCAAGCGTATTTTAGTATATTGATCTCTATTCCTTTGAGGCATACATTGCTAAGCTAATGAAGATGGTTTTGAAGAAGCATTGCTTTGTCCTTTTAAAAAAGAAGAGATGTCTAGTGATGTTGATTATACTTTCTCTTACTTCACAACTTTGGTGGCTTTATTATGAATTCAAAGGAATTCCTAATCACAATGCTAAATTGCAGCTTATTCAATCTGCTTGACAACTAGAAAAGAATCATTTAGAGAATGAAGCTTAAGATAAGTCATAGTTTTCTAAATGTATTCAATAAACATAGCTTTCAAAATATCTTGAAGATGACATACTTTCAAATGGCAGGAGAACTTAGTAGATGTTATTATCCATTAAGAAATGAATTTATCAATGGATTTGTTTAGAGCTTCCTTTATAGTTACAAAGGACACGACACTGCTAATTTGGGGTATATTAAACTTAAAATGCTCAATAAAAGAAATCAATAGTTGCTTCAGAGAAGTAATAGAAGCATAAGCGAGAGACCTCTACCATTGAAGTGCTCTTCTAGAAAGTGAGTTAGAAAAGCATCTAAGCACAATTTATGAATAGTGACCAAGAAGAATGTGCCCATTTATGAATGTGACTACATGATTAATTGGATTCCATGTTTTATCATTATACTTTGTAAAAGTTAGACAGGAGAAGCATAGAAATCAATAAACTTATGAGATCATTTAGAGCTTGATGTAGAGAAATAAGAGAACAACCTTACATAGTCAATACCTTAGCCATTTTATCTAGATTTCTTTGAAGCTCAAACATAACATTGCTAAGTAATGCCAAAAGATGTGGATCCATTTCAAGAAGATGCAGCCTAGGCTAGGCTAGAGTGGCAATTGGAAAAGTTAAAGTAGGATGCATATATGGAATAGGTCTATGTGTTATTGAAAAAAAGTAGGCCTAATAAAATGAAATTAGAAAAATGTAAACTGATAGATTATGTGTAACCAAGCTAAGTAGCACTTAATATAGGAGCAATTATGCTAACAAGAATCAAAATGGAAGGAAATGATGGCATGGTGGATTAAGACTAAGGAACATAATATGAAGATATAAAAAAAGGATTTAAAGATTGGAAAAAAAAATGAGAATCATTTGTATGATTAGGAAATAAATGCTATATGGTGAATAAATGGAGCTAATCAGGAGGCTAAGGCTAGACTATTCCATGTTAAGATGAATAGATCAAGGTATAGAAACTTGTACAATAGTTACATTAACATCATGTATTTCATGTGACAAGGAATTAAACTTGTCAAGGTCCTTAGTTAATTTTTTTTCATATTGATCACTAAGATGAATATCAAAATCTAAAGCTATGCTTCCTCATTTTTCCCTAACAATGATGATGGGATCAAGAGATTAATCAAGATTTACCTTCATCTTAGCTTCTTCAATTTTTTGATGAATCTTCTCTTGTATTTTTTTCTTGCTTCATGATAAACTCTACAATCTCCTTTTACTTAATTATATAATTTAATTTAATGAGATAATTTGGATTATGAAGAAAAGGAAGTAGATAACCAGCCCATTCATACTCTTACATGAGTTTAAACATTTCTGGTGTAAGAAAAAAATAAAATTCTAGCATGGTGTAGGATATCCTATAATTATTCTAATTCAACCCTTTATAAAAACCTTATTTCCAACTTATATTAATAAGCCTTTGCAACTTGAAGAGGTAAAAGTTGAAAGAGGATGCCATGACATGCAGTTACCTTTTAGAAGTAAGTGAGATGCATAGAGCTATTATTAAGGCTTTGATTTCCTTGAGAATAAGTTCAAAACTTTCAAGAAAATGTTAAAAGATAATAGTTTAAGTAGTGCATAGTTTTAACAGAGAAAAGTAACATGACATCAAAATTTTGGACATGATGCATTAAATGAACTTAAAAGAAAAAACTATATTTATTAGTAGATAAACCCTAGAAATCAATATGAATTCCTAACAAATCAATCCTCCTTCTACCACCAAAAATATGTTGTTGTGAAAATCATTGTAATAAAATTTATAAGAACCTTGCATGAAATGAGCTAGGAATTCCATGGCCACTAAAGAATTTAAATATCTCCTTCAAATCAAAAGGAAACTTATATATCATTAGAAAAAATGACAATATACAATGTGTTTTTGTGAAATACAAGTTAAATTGAGTGATTAGGTTTGATGGAATAATAGTTTGTGTAGAGTAATGTAGTGTAAAAAAATAACATATGTTAGCATAAAATTTCTATCATTGCATTAAGGTAAGAACCTTGAAAAGAAGTCAATTGTGCATATCAGTAGAAAATAAAAGAATATAACAAGATGGAACTAGATGTAGAAAATCAAAGGTAGGCTTTACTTGTAAATTAGTAATGAGTGGCTGGGTTTCCAACATTCTACTATACAAGTCATGAGCATTCACATGTAACTAGATTGTAATCATTGAATGGATAATATAAATATGCTACTGGTTGATAATTAGTTCACAATCATTATCTTCTCACTTCAAGTTAGTGAACTGCGAGTTTATGGTTTAACTCTAAGTAAGAAATGAGATCTGTTAATGTTGTAGGCTCATGTTACTTCTAAGTGCATTCATAATGAGAGATGAGAATAAGATCTACAAATAAATTATAAAAAAATGTAAATCTATCTTATCCTATGATGATAAGCAACCATTCCTGACTTGTCATACACAACTTGGGATCATGTAACTATTACTCAATTATCAACTGTTATGCTACTAGGTGAACCAAACAATAATACTACCAAGATTACCAAATGATTACACTTGTATGCTCAAAAGTAGTTGTACTTATTCTTCTTTACTAATGAACATGGAAAAGTAAAGTACTTAAAATCTGTGAAGGACTAAACTAAAGTAAGCATGAACATTAAACTAAGGAAAATGACTAAGCAAAAAATAAATAACTAAGTGTAATGTTGTAATGGTGGTAAATAATCTTAATATTTATTTATGTTCATGAATTATGCCCAAGTATAACCCACCTAAATAAAGATTATGTTTAACTTTTCAACACCGCACTAAAGGAATTTACTCTATTGCCAAGCCTAAACTACAAAAATTGCCTGTAACATTTTCCATAAGACTGTAATGAAAGTTGTTCATTGGTGTGACCAAATGTTGGTATTTATAAGGGTTAATAAGATCCACTACATTGCATCAATTATGACATATGTAGAGTTGTGATGTCATAGATATGATATCGTAGATGTGATATCATGGATACGATATTGTAGATGCGATATCATAGATACAATATCATGAATCATGTAAAATGTATTTCATCATATCCTCATAACTAACTAGAAACCTGTCCTTGAGTTAAAATAAAGTTCCTTATGGAAGGTATACTCAAACTTTGACATGACTACTTATATACATGACTACTTGACTTTGAATGTTGCATTATGGTTTTTATTCTATTTTAAAAAATTATCATGCATTGCATGATGAAAATGACTGACAACAAAACAAAACAAAATGGCATAGCTCAATGTTGTCTTTAAGTTCTTGGTTATGGCGGCTTCTACATCAGCTGCTTTTCATTATCATCGAGCTTCTGGAACTACTAATGGTTGAGTTGTGCCTAAAGATTCTCCTCCTATGATCTTAGATCATGTACCATCCATGCAAATTCTATAATGTTTGATGATGTCGATAGTTCCCATGGGCATGGTAGCTATGAAAACATTTTCTTAGTTTTTACATACCAAGCTAAAAACTACCTTCTTTCTTCCTTAAATTCCTTGTCCACCTTCTTGAATTCTTGGTAATTAGTCATTTTGTAGGCTAATTTTGTTGCGACATCATTTTTAACTTGGTAGCTAGCTTTCACTATTTTAGCCTTAGAGTTTGTAATATGTTATTTTTTTTGGGCATCTTTGTGATCTGCAAACTCTTTTTCCTACATGGCATATACTACAACTACCTATTATTCCACCTCATTCCTTGGTTTGCCTACTCCTAACATGGCTAGATTAGTATATCCAAGGTTTGCTAACCCCATGTATTCTATCAAATCCTTATGATGCAAGTTTTTATTCATTGCTTTAGCTTGCTAGACATGGATGAGGCTATCTAGAATTGGATGCCAATCAAATGTTTATCTTGAAAATGAATTGATTTTGGCTTGGTCATTTAGATTTTTTTCATTAATTTTTTATACATGCCCACCTAGTCTCTAAATTATTTCTTAATCCATTCATGTTTCTTGGCCTCATTTTTCCATGCACTGATTTCAATTATTGATTTTTGATGAATAGTATGAATTTATTTCATTGACAATGTTCTATTTTCTATGGCTAATCTATTTATGTCTTCATTTACTTTAACAAATTATTCTCTTAACTAATAGATACTTTCTTCAATAGGATTTTCTACTTTTATATGTCGATCAACCTTATGTTCTCATCAATAATTATTTTATTTTATTTTTTAAAGGAATTTATTGCTTTGGCATGCACATAAATTTGTGCTTCTATTATAGAAAAATTTCATATTTCCTTCTCTTTCTCCATCTCTACATAAATAAATATGATGTATGTTACTTGTTCAGTTTTGAACTTATCTAGCTAGTCTGGCACTATATGTTGTGTAGGGTCTCTTCTTTCTACTCTTAAGGCTATCAATTCATCTTGCAACCTCTACACTTCATTTTCTAGCATGCTTCACTCTTTTCTCCAGCATCACTAGCTTACCTTTTTTGGAGATTAGATCTAAATGAACTATAGTGATATCATTGGGGATATCGAAGAGATTTTGCATAACTTGGCTTATCTACAATAGTTGATCTAGAATGTCTTCATGTTCTGCTAGGGTCATGGACATACCAAATATCATTTAAACATCTTTAGTTCTAGTAATATCTTCTAGTGACACCAATGAGAATGTTAAATGATTCTTTAATATGATCAATGATCATCCATGCTGCTCCTATTGCATCTTGATGTTGCATCACCACTATTGTGGCTCATTCTCTAGTTTGTAATAGAACTAGGAAAGATGTATCATTTCCTAAAATATTTTGTACCAAATCTTCATTTTCTTCTACCTATAAAGCTACCTGACCACTAGAAGGTCTTATTAATATTATAAGTCTTATGAAGTTATCTCTTACTTTGTACAATGCAGAACCTTCCATTGTTGCCCAACTTATTATTTATGTAGTCTACTACAAGTGGCTCATGGAAGGTGTATAATCTACTTGTGTTGGTAGAGCACTTGATCCAAGTCTATTACCAGTAGGTGTTGACCCACTAGGTCTTACTTCTTATTGTCTTGTTACTATAATATTGCTTGCCGGTGTGGATCTTGTTAATCCTTCAATGTCTATTGGCTTCTCTAGTTGATCTCTCTTTAGTGGAACTAGCTAGAAAATCCTAGCATATGATACATTATAGGATTTTCATAGGACATCATTTGTATATTCCAAAATCTCAACTTGCTTACACAATCTTCTGATGAGGTAGGAACATGGTAGTATGATTTTCCCTACCTTCTTTTCTTCAAACCTTTGAATTTCTAAGAAAAATAAATGAACTATGTTGGTATTGAATTTTTCCATGAGAATGGCACTTCCTCTAGTAGTGTAGGTGGAAATTCTATTGATTTTTTTAGTGGGAGAAAGGTGGTAACACTGATCTTGAAATATATCTTTTCCTTAGCATTCAACTCTCTATACTCCTTATCTTCTTTTTTATATTCTCTTTGTAGTCATAGCTTCTTTACCTTAGTGTCAAATCTAGTAGATATTTGTGCTATGTTTATCCTGAACTTAGGGATGTTTAATACCTTGGCAATTATTTCAATGGAATAAGGCACAGCGACTCCTTCAATCTTTATGGTGGCATCATCTTGTTTATTTCCCCAAAATTGGTACACTTATCCTAGGTACCATTCTCTATTTCATGATAGGCTTGGCCATAGAGGAGAGGCCTTGAGTTATGTTCAAATGTTCTCAAGTGAAAAATTCATTAATGGTCCAATTTAGTTCCACAATTATTGTGGACATGGTATAATTTTATTGGATTCTTTGGAGATGTTCAGTTGAAAGTGTGAGGTGTTGTCCTTACTTTGGAGCTAGTGGTACTTCAACCTCAGCCTACATGGATTTCTTTGTGGTAGGTGTTTCTTAGTGAATGCTAAATGATTGGGCCTCCTACTCCACTTGTGGATTTTCTTCTCTAGATTATTCTTTGCCTCGACCACTTGGTCTTTATGTTCCATGCTCTAAGGGTCATTTTGTTGCAGGTCTTTTCAAAGCCATCTGCAATCATCAAAGATTAATTTGAAAATTTCTAATGATTTTAAATAGGTTTCTAATTGTCATAATCCTTTCCCAAATCCTTGGTTTTCATCCAATTTTTATTCTTATTATTAACTATGGCTCTTATTATGATTATAGAATTAGAAAAATTCAAATAGAAACCCTTGTTTATTGTTCTTTTGATTATTAAGACTTCTCATAGTTATCCTTTTCTCATTTACTCTATTACTAAATGGTTGGCTAGGAGGATCAATTATGTTTATTAGCTTTTATTCAATCAGTTGATGAAAATATGCTTATTTGTTCATTATTTTTACCCTTAATACTCTCTGATGTTAGAAACATTTGGCTCAATTTGACTCTTCTACATGTAATACTCTTTCCCATGACTAAGTTGGTCACTCGATAAAAAAGGTTCAAGAATCACGTAAATCAAAGCTATGGTGAGAGAGTTATGGAGCTTAGAATTTCAAATGTTAGAGGCTCAGAAAAATAGCATGAACTACATTTTCTAGAAATATGAAAATGAGAAATTTTTCTAACTTCCATGCTTATATATAGATTTTTATTAAAATTACATTATAGATGCAACACCGTAGCTACAACATCATAGGGCCTAATAAATCGTATCTATGATGTCGTTGTCAAAAATTTTTGATCAAAAAAAGATGAGTTAAATAAAAAGGTTGGAAGATTAAGAGGTTGCCTAAAGGGTCTTTGATCATAGATGATGTTAGAATATGAGAATTTGATGGTAAAATGTCATAAAATAAGAAATATTTGGGAAAGAATATCAATTAGATGTATGAGGGATGGTAGTAATAGTTGCCAAAATTATGATTAGATGTGAAAGTATAGGAAAGTGAAAATTGATCATTTAAGTATCCTAGAGGCATAAGATGATGTGGAATTCATCTGCAAATATGAAACACAAGAGTTATACAAGTGGATCCTCTCAAAGTAGGCTTTAGTCCTTAGTGTCCTTGTATAAACACACCTATAAGTATCCATAGGCATTAAAGAAGTTGGATGTAAAACATACTTGTCTTGAAAAACATACATGTTAGTATTGCCTAAATGAGAAAATGACACTATGTCTACAAAGACATTGAGATATGATTATATATACTAGTGAGGTGGAATAGAAGTAGAAAGGATTGTAGAAATTGAGACGTGAGATGTCTAACCATGGGCATAATGAGTTCTTATGTGTGATATATGGTTAAATAGAGCATTAGCCTTTTCATCTAGGATCCAAACCAAGTCCATATCACTTACCAATGACATCACATTGCATCATCCTAAAAAGTAGCAACTACAAGACCATCACCACTACAAGAATGAACACTTTGGTAATGTAGTTCAAGGAAGTAGTTTATTAATTACATACTTTTATTCTTGATATTTTTGAGAAGCTGCCTACATTTAGGCATGGGTAACATGTCTTTTTAATGGAATCCCTAGAAATTTTATTTTATGCATTTATTGTGTTTTTACTATGTCAACCTTACCAAAGAACTACCTTCATGCATGGGTAACATGTCTTTCCAATGACATGGTAAGGTTCATGCATGACTAACATGTCTTTCTCATGATTTCTTGGTTAGTCACTTCTACTTGAACATTTTTTTGGGGATGGTATGATGTATTTAACTTATGATTCACCCCAAGTTGTTGCATTAGCATTTTAAATGTAGCTCCTATAAAATGAGTCCCATTATTAGATATGAGCATGAGTGGTACTCCAAATCTATTGATCACATGTTGTTGAAAGAACTTGCCAGTTGTTTTGGCTATGTAATCCCTGACCGTAGTTGCTTCTACCTACTTGGTATAATAATCAACAATCACTATGATGTAATATTTCCCATTAGACATTGGTGTGATGGACCCCATAAAATTAATTCCCCAGATATCGAATGGCTCCAATGGTTGTATCCATTGTTATGTTCCTTCATTTCTAGTTGTTAATCCTACATCACATTGACATATTTTATAACATTGAGTTAATTTATGTGCATCCTTAAATATGGTAGGTCAAACCTAGCCTGCCATCATTAGCTTTAGTGTTGTTTTATGTCCTACATAATGACCAGCACATGGTCCCTCATGCGTGTCTTATAAAGCTCTTGGTTAGCTCTCTTCTGGAATGCATCATCTTATTAGTTCATTAGCACATATCTTGTAAATATTCCTATTAATTTCCATATATCATTTAACTCTATGAAGGAACTATTCCTTTTATTTCCTATTCCAGTCAACAAGAAGTTTTTGTATAGTGAGATAAGTCATGTAATCAATTGAGTTAATAGCCATCATTTTCTTTGCAAACAAGTTTTCATTGGGAAATGGGTTTGATAATTGTTCATCCTATTCTCATGGTTCCCATTTTAGTCTTGATAAATGATCAGCTACAACATTTTTAGTTCCTTTCTTATCTATCATAGTAATGTCAAACTCCTCTAATATTACAAGACATCCTATCCTCCTTGGACTAACTACTAGTTTATTCATTAGAAATCGGATGGCACTATGATCCACATGAACATAAATAGGATAACTGAGCATATAATGTCTAAAATTTTTAAGTTCATACACCATGGCCACAAGCTTCTTTCTTGTAGTGGTGTAATTAAGTTGTGCTTCAGTGATGCCATAACTAGTGTAGTATATGTAATATGATCTTTTTTATTAATCAAGCTAAGTAAGTATTACTCCCAGTGCATAGTTTAAAGTATCTATCATAATGTGGAAGGGCTTATATCCAATCTAGATCTCAAAGGATTGGTGTTTTAATCAGCTTTTGATTTAGTCTCAAATGTCTTCTCACACTATTCTATCCATTGAAATGGTGCATCTTTCTTTGTAAGTACTACTAGCGATTTTGCTATCTTTAAAAATTCTCAATAAACCTTCTATAATATCTTGTATGACCAAGGAATAATCTAACATCCTTAATAGTCTATGGCCTCTGGGTGATGTTTTGAATAACACTTATCTTATCAAGATCTATTTCTATTCCTTTTTGAGATACTTTATTTCCCAAAGCAATACCACATTGGATCATTAAATGAATGTTTTGTCAATTGAGCTTTAGATTACTTTCAACATATCTCTGTACAACTTGCTCTAATTGGTCAAATGCTTATTTGAATTCTAGTCCATATGTGGAAAACCCATCCATGAATACTTCCACTCAATTACCAATCTATTTTTGGAAGATTCTTAGTACAACTCTTTAGAAGGTAGCAAGAGCATTACACAAGCCAAAAATCCTTTTCTTGTAGGAAAACTTTCCTCATGGACTAGTGAATATAGTCTTCTCCTGATCTTCTAATGTAATGCAAATTTTATTATACCCACTTTACACATTGAGGAAACTATAGTACTGATGTCTTGAAATAGTATTGAGGACTTGATCAAAAAATGGTAAATAAAAATGATCCTTGAATGTTGCCAAAATTAACAATGAAAAGTCTATGTAGGTCCTCCTCTTATCACCTTTCTTTGGCACAATGAATAAAGAACTGACCCATTCACTATATGCTATTGGGTAGATGAACCTTACTTTTAAAATATTTTCCATTTTTTGGTTGACTACTTCTTTCAGTTTAGAATTCATTCTATAGGTTTGGTGGTAAGGTTTGATAGTTGGATCTATATAGATTCAATGTTGACATATGCATGGATTTATACCTATTATTTCATCATAGGATAATTTGAATGTTGTTAGCCATTTATTTACTACTTCCAATAATCTTTTCTTTTTCTCTTTATCAATATTTCTATTAATAATTATCAATTTCATGTTATTAAGAAATACATATTCTAGTACTTTCAATTCATACTTGTCTTGAATCTCTAATTGTCCCCATTCGATGTCTTCTTCTTAATATGATTGTACATAGGGATGTTTCCTTTTAAAATGTTCTAAGTTATCAGTTTCTTGAATATAGGTACTTGTAATTTGATTGAATGGTTCCATGAACATTTTAGACTCTATCTTTTATGAGGAGCTCCTATGGGTTCCATAATCCAAGCTCTCTTAAAGTCATAAAACAGAAAATCTGAACAAGAAAATGAAAATAAAAACTTTATTCTTGCTTAAATGGATAATTTACATATGAAAGGAAGCATAATTCCCAAGGATAGACAAGAGATTCAATCCAACTCTTATACACTTAATCAAAGAAAACACACACTCACATGGATGACAATCAAGGTACCTTGCCAAGACTCTATCTCTCTCAACTCTTCTCTCACTCACTTCAAACTCTCTCTCTTTCTCTAGTCTCTCTCTCTTCTCATATTGGAATCCCAAGGAGTCTACTTATGTCTTTTTCCTTTATCTCTTCATCTTCCCTTGAATTGATCATTTTAGTTAATGTTTGTTAAAATTTTAAGGAGAAATCTTTGAGAAATAGGAGATATCTTTCTTGAGTGTAGGGGCCTTAGAGTAGACATCTTGGAAAAGATGTCTTGGATAAGACGTCCATGAAAAATAGTAGATGTCTAATATGTAGTATAGACATCAAATTGTTAGTGTAGAAGTCTATCCTAGTAGGGTCAAAATTAAAGATGCTTGTTTTAAGGCTTGGAACCCTTAAACATGTTTAAAAAAAGTTCCCATAGCTCCCAAAACATCCTAAAGTCATCCAAATATGATCACAATACTCCTAAACATCTCAAAATACCCTGAGATCATCATCAACAAAACAACACTGAAATAAAAACATAGCAACATATAAACATATATGCACAAACATATTGAGGTTTAAACATGGGCTAGGTGATTTCCTCATCATCTCTCCCACCCTTAAGAATTTTACTTACCCTCAAGTTGGCTATACACTTGGTATAGCATTAAGCCCCCATAAAGCCGAATTGTTCTAATGGATCCAAATCAAATTTTTAGACTCTTCATCATTCCAATGCACCAAGAAATCATTCACTTTTCTACCTCCTATGCTCCTAACCTCCCTTGCTTGCAGAACAATTTCTTTCCTTGGTGGCTTGATTGAGTTTGAGTCTTTAATTACATCCTTGAGGATCTCATGTCTAATGTAATTACATTCCCATAGTATGGGCTAAAATCTAAAACATTAAAGACATAAGAAATAGGCAAATTAGTAGGTAAGTTAATCTCAAAATCATTTGGATTGATTTTGACCTTGATCTAAAATGGATCAATTCTCTTTGACTTGAGCTTATAGAAGTGCATAATATTTTTTCTTTCTTTGCTCAAGTAAATCAAAACATAATTACCAATCTAGAAATTAATTATCTTCTTATCGTCATTGACATTGGAAGACACAATCTTTGTCTTTTTCTCCAAGTGAGATTTAACTTGCTAATGCAATTTTTTCATTTGCTCAACAATGTTTGAACTCAAAAAGCATAATTTTCAAATTTTCTCAACTCATCAACCATTCTTGGTGAAAGTCCATAATTTTCCATAAAGGGACTCTTAACAATGCTATAATGGGAAGCATTATTATATGAGAATTCAGCATGGGCCAACATGTTTTTTCACCTTTGAGGCTGATCTTCAGACAAACACCTTAAGATCATCAATAGAGACCTGTTCACAACTTTAGTTTGCCCATCAGTTTGGGGGTGATAGGCTGTGGAGAAAGGCAACTTGGTTCCAAGTAATTTCCAAAGTGATCTTAAAAAATGATTGGTAAACTTAACATCCCTATCACTCACAATGTTTAAATGAATGTCATGTACCCTCATAACATGATGAAAGAATAAATGTGCAACATGGGAAGCATCACTACTTTTCTTGCATGGAATAAAATGAGCCATCTTGGTAAATCTATCTACTACAACAAGTATAGAATCATTTAGATATTTGTTTTAGAAATTCCATAAACAGAGTTCAAAGAAACACTTCTCCAAGGAGCATTTGGGATTGGCAAAGGTAGCTAATGACCATCTACACCTTTTTCCTCTTTGAACTTTTGACAAGTATAGCATTCTTTTACAAATTTAATCACATCACTATACATACCTAGCCAAAAGTAACTTTTTGTCACCAATTCTAATTTCTTGGTCTTGCCCATATGTGCATCCATGTCACTTTGATGTTTCTCTTCAAGGAGTTTGTACCTGAAATCACATTTTGGAACACAAATTTTTCCATCCTTTAGAAAAATCCCATTCTTCACATGAAAAGCTTTCCATTGAGTAGTCCTTCCTAATAATGGGGAAGATAACTCTTTTAGGATATAATGAAGCAAAAGACTCAAATCCTTAAACTTTCACATTAGAAGAAACAATGAACTCTAGACAAAGAATCAACCACAACATTAGACTTCACACTCCTATGTTTCAAAAACAAAATGAAATTATTGCAATTGATCTATCCATTTCATGTACTCAACACTAAATTTCTTTTGAGAATTCACAAATTGAAGTGCACTATGATCAATAAATAAAAGAAACTCTAATCCTAGCAAGTAATATCTCCAATGTTTAATAGCTTGAAGTATAGCATATAACTATTTTTCATGCACATCATACTTTTTTCTAGATTCATTTAACTTTTCATAAAATAATGCAATTATTTTACCTTCTTAAGAAAGCACACCTTCAATAGCAAGCCCACTTGCATCTACTTCCACTTCAAATAGTTTTGAGAAATTTGGAGTTCTCAAAATTGGAGCACTACAGATTTTCTCTTTCAATGCTTGAAAGGATTTTTCTTTCTCATTATCCCATAGAAATGCTGAATTTTTCTTCAAACAAGAGAAATTAGGCCATGCAATGGAACTAAAATTCTTAATAAATCTCCTATAGAAGCTAGCCAAACTAAGAAAAGATCTCACCACTCCCATATCCTTAGGTGAAGGCCATTCCTTACTTGCCTTTATCTTACATGGTTCCATCTTGATTTTGTTCTTAGAGACAACATGATCAAGGTAGATAATTTATTTTTTTGATGAAGTCGCATTTCTTGGCATTAATCATCAACTTTTCCTCTTGTAACTTAGAGCAAATCATTCTTAAATGATGTACATGGTCCTCTTCCTTAGTACCATAAACAAGAATGTCATCAAAGAAATAATACAAAATTTACCAATAAAATCCTTTAGGACTTCATGCATGAGCCTCATAAATGTGGCTAGAGCATTGGTTAGCCCAAAAGGCATGACTCACCACTCATAAAATCCATTAGGTGTCTTAAAGATTGTTTTCCATTCATCTTCTGGTCTAATCCTTATTTAATTATAAACATTTTTTAAATCAATTTTAGAAAAAATCTCAACATTGGAAAGTACATCAGGAATTTCATCCATCCTAGGAATAGGAAATCCATACTTGATAGTAATCCTATTAATAGTCCTAGAATCTATGCACATCCTTAATTCATTGGTGTCCTTCTTGGGAACTAACAAAATTGGAACAACACAAGGAGAGATGGATTCCTTAATAAAAACATTAGGGAGTAACTCACATACTTACTTGCTTAATTTTTTCCTCTGATTTGAAGTCATGTGATAGACTCTTTCATTTGGAATTATAGCTCATGGTATGATGTCTATTTTCTGCTGGATGAATCTCATTGGTGGAAGTCCTTCCAATTTTCCTTTGAAAACATTAGCAAATTCCAATGCCAAAGGTTGCACAACTAGAGGAAGTTAATTTTTATGCTCCTCTTCCCTTGTTGAAATTTTTTACATGATGACAAAACCATGCCCAACCTTGTCATGTGCTTGTAGGTATTCTTTCTCACTAAGTAAGATCAATGAAGCATTAATATGTACATTTTTCTTATACTGTTGCTAATTCATATGAATGATTTCATGTATTCCATCTTCTATTGGAATAGACCAAACATTTATTGCACCACTAAAAGAAGCCTTGTTGTTAAAGTTCCAAGGTCTTCCCAAAATAACATTAGTGTAATTAGTAGGGAGGATGTAACAATGTGCCTTGTCTTTAAAAGAATCAATTCTAAAAGACAAAATACACCTCTCCTTAACTTCTCAAAAGTGAGCCTTAGATAACCAATTGACTCTATAGGGCCTAGGATGTGGAAATGTCTTCAAACCTAGCTTAAAAATAGCCTTTGAAGAAATCAAATTCTCATGAGCTCCACTATGAATTAAAATGTGTATCCATTCACCACTATCTAGAAAACTAACTTCAATCCTAAAGAGCATATTTCTCCTAAAATCTTCATTATTATTAACATTTTAAATAAAAGTGCAAGAATTAATTTTAGTGACATTTTTATTCATTAGTACATAAGGATTACCTTCATTGGAGGATTCTTTCTTTTCCAAGGTCTAAAGTTCCTTGCGTTTGGAGATGTTTGGCTTTTTTTACTTCCATTTTTTGTGTCCTTTTTCACCATAATTGAAGCATTAAAGTGTAGATGCATAGTCATTTCCTTTATCCTTTCCATTTTTGGAGTAGTCTTTCTTAGAATCTTGGCCCTCCTTGAACTTATCTTGCTTCACCTTTATGTCTTCTTTGGCATTTTCCTTCTCCTTATATCCTTTCACTTTTAGAATCTTTGAAGTCCTTGTATTTAGAAAGTTTGGAATCTCTATAATATCCTTTGAGTTCATACTTAGCCTTAAGAGCCCATTTAGAAGCCTCATCTAATGTTTGAGGCTCATAGAAGATTAGCTCTTGTTGATACTCCATTTTTAGTCCTTGAAAGTTAGATGCTTGTTCATAATCATTCCAATGAAATTTTGAAAGCTGGAAAGACTTACAAAAATCCATGTAATAGTCCTTCACACTCGTATCACCTTGCCTTAGGCACTTCAATTTTTGGATGGCATCTTATCTATGATGAGTCTTCTCAAATTTTTGCTTGAGCATGAACTACATTAAAGACTAATCCTTGATAGGACTATCATTATTCACCTTTTAAGAATGACTTTTCTTCTCCTATCATACAAGTGCTAGTTTGGTTTTAGCAAAAGACACCTTTTGGATGATTTTCCACATCTTCAAGTTCAAAGTACTTAATCATTTTCAGCCAAGAGAGAAAAGATTCAGTTCCTTTCATGACATTGAAGAATTTTACTCCAACATGAGGCATCCTTGAAGCATTTATAAAATCTTTTGTAGAAGTGACTTTAATTCCTTCACCTTACTTTCTTTGAAGCTTAGAAGAAAGTTTCTTTTTCCTTTTCCTAGGAAAATTGAAGCTTTGAGACTTATTTTCAGTACTAGGAGCATGGAGAAAAACATCATCTAGAGCTTATCCTTCTCCAAAGTATTCATCTTAAAAAGGAATATCATCTTCAAGGGATGGCATTGATGAATGTCTTGGTTAAAAATTGCATGGCTTGTACCCTTGCTTGGATCCTTTTCATGAAGAGGTATGTCCCTTTTTCTCTCTAAAATTTTCAATTTTCTTAGCAATGAACTTGATAGAATTTCTCATATGATCCTTGTCTATTAATAAAGCTTGAACTATTTTCTTATTTAGAGGCATAATATAAATTTATCTAAAGGGTAATTTTCATAAAATTCTACAAGGAAAGGTGAAATTTTTACAATTTCTCAAGAAATGAGACAAGAAATTTTTAGATCTTAAGAGAAATGAGCATAAGATCTTTAAACCCTTGTTATTACAAGCCAATGGGTGTCTAATGCCACAATTATTTTCCAATTCTTCAAAGATATGACAAACTTAGGGATCAAAGGAAAATCTTCAAACCCTAGAATGAGTAGACCAAGTAGCAAGATAGAATTCATCCAAGCTTAAGGATTTGGAATGGTTCTTAGCAATTGAGATAACAATTATCCACATGAATTCTATTCAATTCCAAGATACTCTAATACTAATCTGATGAGCATCTCCCATGTGTTCCATAATCCAAGAGATCTTAAAGTCACAAAATAGCAAATCTAAACAAGAAAACAAAAATGAAAACTTTACTCTTGCTCAAATAGAAAATTTACATATGAAAAGAAGCATAATTCCCATGGATATATAAGAGATTAAATCCAACTCTCATACACTAAATCAAAGAAAACACACACTCACATGGATTATGATCAAGGCACTTTGCCAGGAATTTATCTCTCTCTACTCTCCTCTCACTCACTTTAGACTCTCTTTCTTTCTCTACTCTCTCTATCTTCTCAAATTGGATGTCCAAGAAGTCTATTTATATCTCCCACCCACCAACCCCCCCCCCCCTCCCCCCAATGCCAATCTCTTCATCTTCCATCTAATTAATCATTTAAGTTAATCTCCATTAAAATCCAAAGGAGATGTCTTCAAGAAATAGGAGACATATTTCTCAAGTGTAAAGGTCTTAGAGTAGACATCTTGGGAAAGACGTCTATGAAAAATAGTAGATGTCTAATATGTAGTATAAACATTTATCCTACCAAGGTTAAAGTTAAAGATGCTTTTTTCAAGGCCTAGAATCTCTGGACATCTCCAAACAAGTTCCCATATCCCCTGGAACTTCCTAAAGTCATCAAAATAGGTCCAAAACACTCCAGAACTTGTCAAAATATCCTAAGATCATCATCAACAAAATAACACTAAAAGACAAACATAGCAATACAAAAACATATTGAGGGTTAAACATGGGATGGGTGATGTTCTCATCAATCTCTTCTTTAGTAATCAACCATTGGGTTCCTTCTTGTTTGATGGCTATTACATATAGACACTATTGCACACACATATCTCCTATACATTGATTGCATGATGTATTAGTTGCTTGTTTAAGGGCCCATACTTTTTGTACACAATTACACCTATTATCACTCTATGTGATACATGGAACTCAGTGTCTCTATACAATTCTAGCTCTACCTTCCTTGGAAATTTTCAAGGATAAGTCTTTGATTCCTAGCTTAGCATCCATAGTGCTAATACATGCTATTCCATAATGGTAGAAAATTATCCCTTATTTTTCCTTACATGTATGGGGAAAAAATTAGTAGGGTAGGAGTAGCCACTTATGGTGGTGATGAAATTATCCACTATTCAAGTGGGATACTAATTGACTAATCTTAAAGCTCTAGTTGAATATTACTTTTTTTTAGTGGAGGAAGGTTCTAGGCTTTATATACATCTTTTGAAATCAAGTTTTGTGAACCAAAATCTAATAAATCTTTGAATGGTTTATGGCCTACTATTTGGAGATATACTAAGGAACTTCTAGGATCTATTCTCACTTTGAAAAGTATTCCTACCTTGATCTAGTATATGATAGTTTGAGGGAGCATGATAGTGATCAAATTTGGATCTATAGAATATGGAAGCTTGGTGTTCCTTTGAGGAGTATGTATGGATGAGGTTAATGTAGGTGAAGATTTTCTCATTTTAACACTTTTTGGACTTGCTCTAAAAGATGGATATTTCCTAAATCTAGGTTCATTTACCATCACATCGTCTTGTGTACTAACTACCCTGGTAGCATTCTTTTACTATAGTTGTGTTGTTAGTTCTCCTTGTATAACTAGTGGCAGTACTACTAGTAGAGAGATAGGAGGTTAGATTGATGAAACAACTATTAATTGATGTGCATAAGGATTAGGATTCATTGTGGGTTATGACATTCTAGTGGATGGTAGTGAAAGGAAGTGTGGACTAAAGCATTTCTAGAAGAGATTGGATGTTGAACATACTATCCATAAGGATCTGATTACCTATATGGATATTTTTTCCTTGGTGGTGACATCTCCCATGCTTGTGGTTGTTTCCACTACTACTAGTATTGCTCATGTGGTTGAATATATGCTCCACTTGGATAGTATGATGGTTGATAAGGCTATTAGAAGTTACCTTGTGGATAGGATAATCATCTTGGCATATATTTTTTTAACAAATTTTAGATTAATCACATATGCTCCAAACTCTTGCAGGTGGGCCATGATAGGGACACATCCCTTAGGATGTTCATATTGGNCTCAAGATAGTGGAGGAAAGGATCAAACAAGTTCTAAAAGAGAGCAAAGAAAAGAATAAAAGAAGAGATAATGAATGAGAGAATTAAAAATATAGAGAAAAAGTTTCTATAATTGAGGAATTAATAGACTCTAGTTTGGAAGATGAAGAGGGATGCAAAGTGTGCCAATATGAACATCCTAAGGGATGTGTCCCTATCATGGCCCACCTGCAAGAGTTTGGAGCATATGTGATTAATCTAAAATTTGTTAAAAAAATATATGCCAAGATGATTATCCTATCCACAAGGTAACTTCTAATAGCCTTATCAACCATCATACTATCCAAGTGGAGCATATATTCAACCACATGAGCAATACTAGTAGTAGTGGAAACAACCACAAGCATGGGAGATGTCACCACCAAGGAAAAAATATCCATATAGGTAATCAGATCCTTATGGATAGTATGTTNGTCCTTTGAGAAAATCCATGGCTTGGGCATTAATGCAGTAATGAATAATATCTATCAATTGTCATGTTAAGGGATTTATGTATTCCTTATTTCCATCCTTGAATATATTTTATCAAATTAAACATTCTTGAATAGTCTTGGTATTTATAATTGAAGATCTCTATCATGGTACTCCATCATTGGATTGATTCTAGTTCTAAATATTTGTACTAGCTCTTTGCTTTCTTAATAAGTATTCTAATAACTTTAATTTCTACTAATCATTTTTAGTGTTTTGTAGTACATAGGCATCATGGAATTCTTGGAGATGGTGCTATGAATTTTCATTATATCCACCTTAAAACTTGAGAATGTTGTTCATATCTAGCTACTTGATATGACTATCCCTTATGTTCTTGGTAAGAACATACACTTCTTCTCTTATGTTAATTGTATTTTCAGTGGCCAGTATTGGCTCCTAATGATCTTCAACTTTGTAGACTCTATTGTATTTGTGATCCCTTTTAGTTCTTATGATGATGTTCCCTTTTCTCATATTTAATCTTACCTCTTCTTTATTCATAGTTGTCATCTTCATCATCAGGATACCTTCTTCAATATTCATGTCTCTCATGGTCTTTTCATCTTTTCATGTCATACTCTCTTGATTAGTTGAAGAATAGTGATAGCTAGCTCTCCTTATATGAATCTATGATTCATTTTCTTATGGTTATATAGATGCTTTAGGCCTTGAGCTTTACCTAGGTTTGGAGTCTTCTGCATCTCTTCTAGGTGTTTCTACAAGGACCAAATGTAATTTTATTTTGACAAGTTCCTCTAAAAGGATGATAGCTATTGATGAGACGTGATATGCACAAGCTGCGATATCACATCCCCTGCGATATCGCATATGAAATATCGCGGTCTACCACCATATCTATAAATAAGAGGTGGCACTCCCCTCATTCATAATGATAGGCATAAAGTAGTGAAGCTCTAGCGGATTGATCACCCCAGAGATAGAATATTTTCCATGTGCCCGCAGTAGGAGTCCCCCAAGTGAACGGTTCTTTATTCGAGTAGCTTTGTACCTAAACGCAAGTTGTGTACGGAAATAAAGACGAGCTTTGTGGATAAACCTTGCAGTGCATGGATAGGTTTCATGAATGTTATTTACTGCTTTCCTAGTAACGCGGCATGAGTACAACTTGGTTACGAGCGTTGACGAACGTGTATGGCTAGCCAAGGAATCAGCTACTCATAGCGATAGTTTCTCTCACCCTTTCCTCCTAGAACATGGGACAAGTACGACTTGATTACGAGCATCTACGGATGTGTGCAGCTAGTGAAGGAATCGGCTGCTTGTCACACTTAGGTTAGTTAAGTGCCTCAGTATGATTACTTCGAGCACGTGCATTACTTGTGGTAATCCCAGTAATGATTAGCGTTTGGTAGCCACAGTTGCACAGTTCAGGGTGTGTACAGTGAGTGGGAACGGATGCTGACGCTAGGACTTAGTGCTGTAGTTAGAATTAGTTTTAGTTTCTCAACCCTTTACCTCTTAGTATAGGAGAAAACCGTAAAATACCAAAAAATCATATACCTCAGACTTACTTAACCATACACCGTAACAACAACAAGTAAGTCTAGGAAGACAATGAACGATTAACCCCAAGTGTTCCATGGGGCGTTTAGGCATTTAGTCTGCGGAGTTCGACCGGATCGCGTGTGCTACGCTCGTTTCGTATGGTTGAGTGTAGGGGTACCTCGCCACTCATCATTGGTGCCGTTGCCAGGACTAAGTGTTTTTACGCTGATTAGAACATAAGGAATATCACTCACATCGTTGTGAGCTTTAACAAACCTTCGGGTTAATCAGTTAATCAAGAACATAAATAATGGTAAACAGCACACCATTAGGATGGCTTCTTCTCACGAAATCAACTCACCTAAGGACAATAGAGAAGACAGTCAGCATCACACTCATAAATGAGACCAGCCATGTCCTAAACAATCTAAGGTCACATATACTCATCCTGATGAGTATGTACCTGACTTTACTTTTATTCTCCACCAAGAAGAACAGTTGCGCTGGAGAGATTTGCAAGGTAACATCATGTTACCCCTGGATTGATCTGTCCCTAACATGCTTTTCCATGCCTTAGCATAGATTGGCATGCAAGAGCTATTTGCTGAATATGCTGTAGAAGATTACGACACAAGGGACTATCATCCCACAAACGCCCAACGTATTCAGGATGAAAGGCAGGAGAGCCAATATTCATTGTTGAAGGGCAAGGTTCCCCATGTCCTTAGTGAAATAGAAGATGAGGCACCCCTCACAATGGGTTTCTTAGGAAACGATGTTCCCCCTCCTCACAATGGTGAAGAGGTAAGGCATCAGGGCCTTTGATCAAATGTACATGCTACAGGCTCTGATCCCCATGAGCACCAACTGTTCACAGCAGGAACAACCACTCATACTAAGGACAGACACTTAGATCATCACAACGATCGGGGCCAGAGTAGCCAAAGAGAAGGTAAGAAACATCG
>MNCI01019894.1:75523-108086 GCA_015680685.1 Gnetum montanum
AAATGTAAAGTGCATAAAATAAAATAAATGCAAAAGAAAATAAAATAAAAGAAATGAGTAAGAAAACAAATCTCAAGTGTTGCAAGGATGAATCCAAGAGCTCGTCTTTATTGTCGTACACAAGGTATGCTTAGGTACATAATGCTTGAATAAAGATCTGTCCACACTTAGACCTCCTACTCCAGGCACTTGGAAAATATTCTAACTTGACTCCTAAAATACTTCTAAAAGACTTCCTTCTAAGACTTCCTCCCTAAATTGTGTGCCTGGGCACTGTATTTATAGGCTTGGGAGCAACTACTCTAATAATTAGAAAAAATGCCACTCTAATTTTAGAGAAATTTCCACTCTAATAATTATAATAAATTGCTAGAGTAACCACTCTCATCATATCCCCATGACTGAATAAAAACTTGTCCTTGAGTTCCTTACAAAATATTGGGAAGGTATGAGATTATTAACTAATTGACAATTGATGATGGAATGGGATGACAAACTCAACATTCCTAGTGAACAGATCAATAAGCATATTACAACATTAGTGTTCATGACCATTGTGGTGAATACTTGTACATAAATGACATCCAAGCCTTTATTTGATAGCTTGTAGAGAAAGAGAGAGAAAGAAAGTGAAGCATGTTGTTGCCAACGCTAAGATTGTGTCTTCCATTGTTTATCCATAGCCACGCCACCAGACTTGCTCCTTTTCTAAATGCTTCAGTTTCGGTCCATCCTAAGTGCTTCTTCCAAGCCCATTCCATTGTTTGTATGATCACCATCTGCACACACAACATAGTTACAAATGAAAAAGGATAGATAAACCATAATGCAGTTGATACCTTGCCTCGATATGAAGTGCATTGGTTGAGTTATGGTTACGGTAGAAATTGGTTCAAAGATTTATCACTAGAAACTACCCAAGGTGTAGGGGTTAGGCAATTAGTAAAATGGAGAAAATTTTGACATTTGTACTAGGGCCCCCACAACTAAGAGCAAACCATCGGTAGCTATAAGTTGGAAAAATATGAGGAACAAGAAATATGGGAAAAAAATATCAATAGTAATGCCAATAAAATGGATGTCATGGATGGGGATGAAAGAAGAAATGATTGATTGTAGGAAATGTTTAAGGGAAAGAAGTTAACAATTGCACCAAAAAGAAATGCTAGTGGGTCCTCCCCAAAGTAGGTTCATGCCTTTTATGCCTTGAAAAACCCACAAACCAAAGAGTTCGTAGGCTCTAGGAATGTCATTTGGAAGCAAGAGTTAAAAAATTACCCATAAGAATTCACCAATGAAAAACAATGCATCAACCTAGAATGAACTAATGATAAAACAGGCAATAAGGTGGAAAATATGAAATATGGAGAGGAGAGAATGGAATGGAATCCCAAGAACAAGGTTGTGTAAAGCCCCCTGTGTATTTTATGGTTAATGTGACTGAGTAGAACTCATCCCAAATCTAGACTCAAATAAACCACATCTAGTGACCTCGCATCAACACACTTGACCAATCCATCCACTTGAAGCAACAAGAATGCTTCCTCAAAGAGACACCACCATTCTGACGAGAGTGAGATGGAGAAGTAGGAAGCAAGAAAGGGCCTTAGTTAGTGGGAACCTTCAAGCATGGGTAACATGTCTTTCTAGTTCCATAAGTAGTGCTTGTAGCCCATATTGCTTTATTATGTCTAAGGGGTGTGCTTTGAATTCTCACTCTTTTTTTTTCTTCTTATTTATTTTTTTATGTGATAAGCACAACATGCAAAGACTTATTTTTACTCACTCAGCTTCTTAATTTTTGAACAATGTTAGAATGATGGAAAACCCAAGAAAAAGCATCTAAGAACCCAAGAGAATGACCAGCACAAATGCATTGAATCCCCTTGAAGTCACACCCTTTTCATCCTTTGAGTATTTCCTTGGTTTGAAAAATACCCAACCACCAATTCATTAAAAGTTTACTTAGAAAAAGAGGGACTGTATACTTCCAAGCCAAAGGAGACCATAGAGTTGTATGGATGAGTGGACAACTTGGACTCATTGCCTATTTTACCAAGAGAACCATACCTTAATATCAACATCATAATTCAAAGGTAAAAATCAAATATTAGCAATCAATATGATATAATTCAATCCACCATCATGAGCACTTATTAGATGACGAATAAAAGTAAATCAAGCAAACAGTAAAAAAATAAACGATGGTATAAAACAAAAATAAGAAAAGTTGAAAAAATGTGTAAAACAAAAATTCAAAAAAAACTGAGGGCCTAGAATGGTTAGCATAGGTGGCCATCTCCCCCATGACTAAGTTGGAAGGAGGAGATCCAAAATAGTGAGCAAGGTTGTTCACCAAGAGAGGTAGCATGTGTACTAGCTATCCACAGATCATGGAAAGGTTTGGTTTGTTGTACGTTGACTAATAATTTTTTTTTTGGACTTTTAGGTTTGTATATTGTCATGGCCCTTGAAGGAAAAGTTGCATAAATAATATAAGGTCCTTTCCATAGTGTTTGAAATTTAGTACATTGTGGCACATATGTGGGATTCTAGTAGAGATCCTAATCTCCTAGTTGATATTTAACTTTCCTAATTCTTAGGTCATGACATTGTTTATTCAAGGCCTTGTGTAATTTTTTAGATGATAGGGCAGCTAAGTGGTTTTCATCTAGCAAGTTAAGGGTTAATAACCATTGTTTTTGTGCTATATTAAGGTCAAGGTTGAGGTCACATGTCATAGTTAGTGTATAGAGCTCAGTTTGAATGAGAAGCATTGGTAATTTATCATACACTAACTCATAGGGAGAGTAGCCTATAGGGAGTTTCCATGTGTAGTGGTATGCCCAAAGAGCATTGTTCAGTTTAGTGCTCCAGTCTTGCCTAAACTTGCTAATAGTTCTTGTCAATATCTTAGTAATCTCCCTATTGGTGACTTCTGCTTGATCCTTCAGTTGGGGGTGGTATGGTGTAGTCAATTTATGCTGAACCCCTAAGTGTTGAATTAATTTCTGAAAAGTTGCACCTGTGAAGTATGTACCATTGTCTAAAATAAATCTCCTATAGTAGCTAGTATGTCCAAGGAATGACTGAATATTTTTAACAATTTCTGGTTGATGGGTAATTCCTTGGATAACTTTGATTTTCTTAGGGTCTACCTCTATCCCTGTGTGTGAGATTTTTTGCCCTAGTACTATGTCCTCTTGGACCATCAAATGGCTTTTCTGCCAATTGAGCCTCAAATTGTTTCTACACATCTTTTTAACACTTGCTCCAACTGGTCCAAGGCTTGATCAAAGTTTTCTCCATAAGTGAAGAAGTCATCTAGAAAGACCTCCACACCATTTGCTATTTTCTGTTGGAAGATGCTTAGAACTAGTCGTTGAAATGTTGCAGGGGCATTGCACAAGCCAAACAACATCTGTTTGTATGCAAATGTTCCCCAAGGATTGGTGAACGTAGTCTTGGCTTGGTGTTCTAGGGCTATTTGTAATTGATTATATATGCTATATCCATCCAGAAAACTATAATAGTGATGCCCTATGATGGTGTTTAAGACTTAGTTAACAAATGATAATGGCATGTGATCTTTGAATGTTATCATATTTAGTAGCCTAAAATCTATGCACACCCTCCATTTGCCTCCTTTTTTAGGCACAATAACTAAGGGGCTAACCCATTCTCTATCAGAAATGGGGTATATGAACCCAACCTTGAGAAGCTATTCGATTTCTTCCTTAACTACTTGCTTCAGCTTTGGGTTCAAATGCCTTTGCCATTGTCTTTGAGGCTTCATGGAGGGGTCAGTGTAAATCCTATGTTGGCATATCCTAAGATCTATTTTTGTTAATTCAAGATATGACCAAGTGAAGGCTTTTGACCATCTATTCATTACCTTCAGTAGTTCTTCTTTCTGTTGAGGATCAAGCTTAGCATTGATAATTACCAATTCTCCATTTTTAAGGAACATGTATTCCATATTGGTGGGTAATTGTTTCATCTCAAGGGGCTCCTACTTAAATTTCATGGGGATTTCCAACTTCCCCCAGTTGACATTTTCAAGGTTAAGACTTGGAAGTTGGTGGTGTACTTTCTCTAATGCATCTATGCTATCAATGTAAGCATAAGTCAAACCCTTAGTTGGTTTCATGCATATGAGTGAACTACTTTCTTGATCAGCTGTCAACCACTAGGTGCCTTCTTGTTGTGTGGCTTTTGCATATAGGCATCTTTGTATGTTGATCGCTTGTGCATACTGATTGCATGCAAGCAATGTTAAAATTTGCACAAACCAGAACCTTTGCACACAATTACACCTTGTGTCACTATATGCAATGCACAGAACTTTCTTCTTCTCAATTTTTCCAAATTTATTTTCCTTTGATATTTCTAGGGAAAGATCATGGATTCCCAGGCATGCATCAATGGTGCTTAGCCATGCTCTTCCCATTATGATTAGAAAGTCCCCCTACCATTGTTTACTTGAATCACTAGGAAGTTAGCTAGGTACAACCACCCATAAATAGTGGCAATAATGTCTTCCACCAGTCCCAATGGGACAGTGATGGACTGGTCGGCCAACTCTAGATGAATGTTGCTCTTTTTGAATGGAGGCAGGTTCTAGGACTTGTACATTTTTTGAGAAATCAAGTTGAAACTAGAACCTAACTCCAAAAGTGCCTTGCATGGCACATTTCCAATGATTTTTAAGTACACTAGAGGACTTCTAGGATCAAAGAATTTCCTAGGAAGGTGGTCAGCTTTGATCCAATTGGTAAAAACATGTGTTAGCATGACCATATGTGTTGAGTGTGGTGGTTGAGTTGAAGGAGGCTTTGAAGTTCTGATTGATGCAGAGGCATCTAAAGAATTAGCTACTTGTGATTACAAGGGCTTGGTTGGACTATTGGATATAAAGAAAGGTCTTTTCTTCATGTGGTTGTTGGAACCAATAGTAGGTTGAGAGTTAATAGCCCTCATAGTGTTACATTGTTGTGGCTGGGTAGGGATTTCACCTTGCATCGTGGGAGTAGGTGGTAATGGAGCTATTGGTGGAAGAGATGTGGCCACATGAGAAGGCTCATATGATTTCAGAATATCACCTATAGAAGAGGGACTCCCATAATACTCATGGTCTTGGTAGTGAGGTTGAGGAGTGACATGACCAGTAGAGTTATGGGGGGAGATTGGCTGCTGCAAGTAATATCCATACAGGTTAGGTTACCGATAAGGATATTCTTGCCTTGGTGGTAGCATTCCCCATGATTTTGGGTGTTGCCACTGTTGATATTGCTCAATTAGTTATGGTGGAGTTCCACTGGGATAATACGTTAAGGATTGATGGAACTATGTTGGGTTACCTTGGGGGTAAGGTAACCTTTGGGTTGCTTACCATTTGTTCAATCATGGGTTGAGTGCATATACTTCAGATGCTTGTAGATGTAAGATTATAGGGCAACATCCCTTAGGATGGTCATATTGACATATCTCACATCCACTATCATTGTCTGTTTCCAAATCCACAATCTCTTCAATGATGACAACTTTTCCCTTACCCTTGCTACGTGCATGTTCATCTTCTCTCTTTTTTAAGAACAATTTGAAATTTATTATCTAGGGGATCCTACATTTGGTCTACTTTTTCCGAAACTTTTGATGTCATCTTTTGGATAGGAAAAGTTTTCCTATTCATCATCTCTTTGAGTGGTGAATCTTCTTCATCCTCACAAAATCTTACTCCCCTCATCTGCAAGGAAGGATCTCAGTTATACTCTTCCACACTTTCTCTGTTCTTTAGCTCACCTTCTTCTTTAGCAACTTGCTCCAATAGTCTTTGAATTTGATGGAACCTAAGCTTGAATAGTCTCCCTTGGGCATAAGTCCCAAGGCTTCTTCTTGTTTCATGCCTAAGGCCATCCACGAGAGGGTGCAGTTGATCCCTTTGTGAATAACCATGGCCAAGACAACGATGTAACAGTGCATAATATTGGCCCATGGCAGCATCCAAGGGTTCATGTCCTCCTTGTTTCTAGCCTTGAATTTACCTTCGCAATTTAGACACTCGGGAGTACATTTGATACTTGTCATTAAATAGTTCTAACATAGTACTCCACCTACGAATGGATTCCAGTTCTAAAGACCAGTACTAGCTTTCCACTTCTTTAACTAGTGTCTGTGGAAACAACTTAAGTTTTTTCCATTCGTTCTCTATATTTTGTAAGGCACACACATCATGGAATGTTTGTAAGTGATTCTGAGGATCAACGTTGTATCCCCCTTCAAATGATGGGATATTGTTCATATCTAATCTCTTGATCATACTATCTTTTTGGTGCCTTGTTGGAATTCTAATAGCATTAATTATGTCCAACATACTTTGAGTAGCGAGTAGGGATTCATCGTGATCATCTCGTCCATGGCATCTATGATGCCTACATTATTCCCTACTCTACCTTCTTCTATGTTGTGACTCTCTAGAGTGCCCTCGTCCCCTTTCCTAGTTGTTTCATCTATGAGTTCCACTTTTCCTACCTTTATCCCCATGATCTTTTTCTTTATGACCATGTTCGGATATTGAAGGAGAGGGTGAAGGACATGATGAAGGTGAAGAAGAAGAAGAATTGTTACCATGATGGTGTCTACTACCTTCTCTTCTATGATCTCGGCCCCAATCAAGATTGTAATCAGAATGTCCACCTTTATCATGAGTTCGTGTCCCTTTTCTGGATCCTTTGTGTCCATGGGTATCAGAACTTGGGTTATGAATAGTGGAATGAAGGTCCTGATACACAACCCCTTGGCCAAAGTCAAGGGGAGGAACATCCTTGTGTGGCCGACTTCCTAAGATAGGTTCACCACCCTCATTTTTGCTTAAGACATGTGGGGCATCCTAGGACCACTTACCCTTCAAAGACTTATGATGTCTCTCCTATTGTAATTCCTTTTGACATTATGCCTCTGTGGGATGGTATTCTCTTGATTCATGGTCTTGCACAACATATTCTGCATGTAAGTGCAGCATGCCAATTCATGTGAGAGCATGAAGAAGCATGCTTGGACTGAACAATTGGGAGGTAACACTATGTTACCCTCTAAGTCTCGCTAACATAGTTGTTGCTCTTGATCGAGGATAAAGGTGAAGTCTGGTATATACTTATCAGGATGAATATATACCACTTGAACTTGTTGAGGGATTGGTGGATCAATGTCATGTGTATTACATGGCTGCTTGTTTCTTGTTTCAGACCTAGGTGGTGAGGTGCTTTTGTACGAAGAAGGAAACATAGTTGTTTGTTTAGTGTGCAATGTACTCTTGTTTATTGTTTCCTCAATCAACCCTAAGGGTTCATTCCAACAATTTGAATTATTTCCTATGTTCTAGTTAGCGCACAAACAACTAAGTCCCTCACAATGGTGCCAATGATGAGCAGCGAGGTACCCCTATGGTCAACCATAAGAATATGAGAGTTTCATGCTCGATATGGTTGAATTCTAAGGACTAATTGCTTATGTGCCCTTATGGAACAAGGATGGGTTGGTTGATCGTTGTCTTCCCAAACTTACTTATATGTAATGATTGTATGGTTAAGTAAGTTTGCGACATATGATTTTTATAGCTTTTATGTTTTTATGTCCTGTTGCTAATAAGGGAGGATAGAGAGATGAATAAGTGACTAATTTAACTTAACTACTAATCAAATATGCTTGAACTAATCCTAACACCAGTATTTGTTTTCACTTACCACACACATCCTGAACTAGCACAACACTACTGGGATTACCAAACGCTAATCGTTACTAGGTTAACAAGTGTTACACATATGCTCGAAGTGATCATACTGTGTGTGCTAATAACAAAAACATAAAAATCATAAAATAAAATAAATAAATGTAGAAGAAAATAAAATAAAATAAATGAGTAAGAAAACAAATCTCAAGTGCTACAAGGATGAATCCAAGAGCTCGTCTTTATTGCTGTACATAAGGTGTGCTCAGGTACACAATGCTTGAATAAAGATCCATTCACACTTAGACCTCCTGCTATGGGCACTTGGAAAATACTCTAACTTGAATCCTAAAAGACTTCTAAAATATTTCCTTTGAAAGGATTCCCTATAAGACTTCCTCTCAAGACTTCCTCCCTATATTGTGCACCTAGGCACTGCATTGATAGGCTTGGGAGCAACTACTCTAATAATTAGAAAAAATGTCACTCTAATTTTAGAGAAATTTCCACTCTAATTTTAGAGAAAATGTCACTCTAATAATTAGAAAAACTACCAATAAACTGCTAGAGTAACAACTCTCATCACCTAATTAGTGGATGTTGATGATGAGATTGTAGCAAGTGAAGAATCCAATTTAAAGAAGACTAGGATAGGTTTGACACTCATTATGAAATTAACACTCATTTAGGGAATTTTCTATAGTGATTTGTTCCTAAAATGTCCTTGTAAAATTATGTGCCTCTCATTTCTATAATAAACCAAGCTAACCTTGTGATATCTATGAATCTAGGATTTCAACATACTTCTTTATGTATCTGTGTGCACCTGAACACCTTTTGTTGTAGTGTCACAACCTCCACCAGTTTCATTCATGTCATAATCATTTCTAGTTTTAGCTAGTCATTCTATGGGATCTCAAATACTACATGTGTCCTGTAATTCATTCATAACCAATACATTCTTTTTTCTATATCTCCCAATGCAAAACTCATTTTCCATGTTTAACCCTCTTACAAGGATAGTAACCCTACCTCTCCAATCCATACTATTTCTTATTTCATAACCAGCCATCATTCAACAAATAGTAAGCTTGTAGAAAAACCACAAGGCCTAGATCAAGCCTTCCAACTAATCCAACACCTTACTAAGAATCTAAGAAGGCTTGAGGCTAGTAATACTCAAATGGTAAAAGTTATGATCTTTTACCAAGATGACCCCATCTGTCCAATTATTCCATAGATAACTCTTCATGTAGGCATCCCAATCCCTTATTTTACCAAGTATAATGATGAGGATGGTTCTAATTCTCACCTCATTATCTTCATTTCTAAATGCCTACTATTACAAGCTTGGCCATCTATATTATTATACGTATTTCCTATGTCTTTAGCCAGAAAAGCTTTAGATTGGTATTGCACACTACCTAGAGGTTCCATTTCCTTCCTAGGTGACTTCATAACTCAAATTGTTAATAGTTTTAAGTAAAACTTGAGGCTCTATAAAACATTGGACTAGTTCATGAAAGTGAGACATGGGCCCCTTGAGCTTGTTCAAAAGTTCATTCAAACATGGAATGCTACCATCAATGAAATCCCCAATCCCATCATTGAAACCCATCTTTTGGCCATCTTTAAGGAAATGGTAAGGACTTCATCAGGTGAAAGTTATATTATTTAGATCCTTGGTCACTTAGTCAAGTATTTTTCTAGATCAAAAACATAGAGGATGCAATAGAAGCTAGTAATGATCCTACTTATATAGCCTACAAGAACCAACATATTAAGAGTGAAACACATATAGTTGTAGCCATAGTGGCCAAAGATCCAAAAATAGTAGAGGGGCCAAAGACATCATAACCTAAAGTTCCTATCACTATCACTTAAACCATCTACCTTTGGTTCTTCCACATATAATCATCCAAAGGTCAACTTTGAAAAAAAGGAATCAGTCCATGTACACTACCCATGAAACCATCAGAGCTTCTCAATCAGTTGCTTAAAAGTAGTCATATTCAACAAAAGCTACTATCTGAGGATGCTCGAAAGAGACATGATCATCTTTGTAAAATTACTAGAGACCCTAACATCATCATAAATGATGATCCACAAATGCCTAAGCACTTCACACTTGACTAATTTTACTTCTATCATCAACTTCCTAACCATGATACTCATTTTTGTTTAGCTTTGAAGAATGATCTTTAGAAGATGATAAATAGTGGGAAATTGGTTTTAGATGCATCCAATCTTTTTAGGCTATACAACCATCCTATGCAAGTGTACAAGGATCCTCTTACATGCTAGCAATGACTCCTAAACTATAGCCATGTTCAATATTCACAATAAACCTAAACTTATTACAGAGCCATTTGTAGTTTGGGTGCCTCTTCATAATAATTAGTTTTCAATTTCCATGAGTTCAAGGATTTTGTTCATTATAATGATACGACTACTTGAATTTTCGAAAGAACCTTTCATCATTAGAGTTTTCTCTACTTCCATTGATAAACCAGTAGCTCATATTGATTAGTGCTCACCTATGATGAAAAATGCATCAACATCTTCTTACTTAAATAACAAGAACTTGCCACCTAAACAACAAAAACTAGCCACTCCTAAGCTCAAGGCTCATGAGAGTAATCAATAGAAAGTGTGGAAGGAAGTAGATCCACTAAAGCCTACTCCAATTTTAACTATGCCCATGAACCATACCACTTATACCATGTCAGCTAGCTAGCCTATAGAAAACCACAAATACTAGAAAAGTAAGGGGTCAAAACAACACATGTTAATATATGAGGTTAAGATCCTAGGAAAAATGGAAGAATTCAAGGCTAATAAATAGAGAAATCATCCAATAGTGACAAATACTTCCTCACTACCATGTAACAAATGAATGTCTTTTTATAGTAAAAGAACACCTCCTTGGGCCCCTACAATTTGGTCATGGTCTCTCTTGCTTTCACAAAGCCTTAGTCAAAATGTTGACTTTAATTCCTATAACTAAAGACATGCCTACCAACGAGGAGTCTATCCACTTCATCATAGTACCATGTCTACTTAAGGAAAAAACAAAACAAACTATTTTGACATTTCATGATAGTAAGGTAAAGACCAATCCATAGAGTGGTAAAGTTTTGTAACCCACTCTTTTCATAACCATTTCAGTTGGCTAGTATAAGATGCACTGTGTACATGTTAACAATGGAGCAACTGCAAATTGATCCCTCTACCCATTGTTGAATGTTTAGGCTTGGTTGAGAACATTTAGGACACCTCCACTTCAACACTTAAATCCTTTAATAGGTTACAATTAGTGGTTAGAGAGTTAATTTTGTTAGCCTTTGTGACCAGGGAATAATTCCCCATGTTAGTTAACTTCCTAGTTGATGAAGAGACACTAGGTTTTAACTTAATCCTAGGATAGCCATGGTTGGTAAAGTTGTGAGTGGTTTCATCACCTATTCACCTACCTTACAAGAAAGGTAAGATCATAATCCATGAAGGTAGTGCAATCCCCTTATCAATCAATAATGTTAACATAGAACAAAGATCTGAGGTGGAATTCCAAGAGAAAATTTTAGTAGCCAATAATGAAACTAATGACTGTAATGGAGCCAACAAAGCCAAGGCTAATAACATGGCAGCCTTAAGTGATCCTTAGGAGAAAATCCTATTCAATATCATTAGTGAGGGAATGAAGAGCATAAAATTATACAAGAAAGATTGTACTAGTTTCCTAATCTGTCAAAGGTTAAGAAAAAATAACATAATTAATGTGTTATCTATTTTCTTTTCTTAAGTATGCATTGTGGCCTTTTTACTTTATACATTATTTAAAATTTTTAATTTTATTTTATCTTCTTTTTAGAGTGTTTATTTAGTTACATTATCTTTGGAAATTTTACTTTATCACCTTGATTTTTTTCTTTGCACTTTTTTTTAACTTGTAATACATATTTCTAGTTTTACATAGAATGTAAAAAGCATAACAAATAAAAAAAACATAGAAAATAAAAACTAAATTTTGTAGCCAAGAGCAACATAGAATTAAGAAAATATGGACAATCCATAATAGTATTCATAGTTACATTGTGTAACAAATAACAAATAATGCATAGTCTCTCAAAACATTATAGTGAATAAAACAAAAACAACCATGTAGCCATAACAATATCAAAAAAATAATAAGTCTATCATCATAATTAGTAACAAAACTAAGCCATAGAAGGAATATAAGAAGAAGGAGTATCACGAAAACCATCACCATCATCATTTAGTACCTATAAACAATAAAGCATTCAATCATCAGTAATCATAAGAAATACCAACATGGCCATAAAAAAATAAAAGAAATCATAACATAAAACATGAAATAAAATTTTATAAACTTCAAAAGGTGTAGGAGTAATGTCTTTAAGATTAAAATTTGAGATACTAGCCTCCAATCTATGAAGGATCTCTTCTTCACTCATGTTAGCCCAATCAATGTCTCCTAAGTCCACTCTTGTTAAGACTTTTCCCTTCTTCATGTCACTCCAATCAAGAGAAGCACAAGAAAAGGTAGCCATAGATATCTTCCTAGAAGTAGTTATGATCTAAGGAGTGGGAGAATTAATAATGACTACTAACTCCTTGAATTTGCTGAAAACATATTCTACACTTATCCCTTACAAGAATAACTAATGTGTATCCTACTCCATAGCCATCTTATGTCAATATTTCATGCAATTCTTATCCATCTTGTACTATCTCTTGTGAATCTTCTATTTCTTATTCCATTCCATTATCCAAGCATAACAGTCTTGTCACTCTTACATGTTGCAAACCATTAGTTTTAGAAGTACATGCTTCTCCAAAGTGGTCCTAGCTATAGTAACTTTCTCCTAGATAGTGTTTCAATAATGAGATCATTCAACCTCCTTTGTTCACAAGGAACCCTAGTTTGTCACATGAGCTTCTATAAATTCCTTTCAATCTCTAAGTCTCCTAACTTCATATGATAGCTCCTTATTTTTCTTTTGTAGAGCTACAACACATTCTCACAAGAATTCATTTAAAAATTAAGACTTCAAAAATGATTCTATAGATAAGGTAGTACATTTCACATCCCCCCAATTCCTAAGAACATTGTCAAAATCAGGTGCAGCACTAGGAGCTTATCAAATTTGATATTTCCTATGGAATTATACCTAATCTTTGAAACTATCAGACCCAAAAATAAAACAAAAATAAAAAATTTTAAAATCATAAAAACATGAAAACACAAAAGTATAAAAACTTAAATATTAAAAACATTTCTTACCAATGCTAGAGGCTTGCTACTCTAACTTGTTTACCATATTTTCCATGATTTCCCTCATGAACTCCATCCTATCTAATGCATTCATTCAAGGTTTAGAGCAAAATGTGGATGCTCCTAGAGGGGGCTCATTTCCTATAATAGTCATAACAATCAACACCACCTATTTCTACAACATAAATAAAGCATAAAAAAACATAATACAGATAAAAAATTTCAAAGTAATCAAAACTTACTAGGAATATAATGAAAAATGTTAATTGAAGTGTTGCCTTTTGAAGGTAAGTCATCTAAGAAGATGGATTCTAGAACATAATGTGCCTCCACAGTAGCCTTAGCTATAATTCCTACTTCTTCACTACAACAAAATCATAGTCAAATAAAAAAAATAACTTAGAAAACATTTTATCCATCATGTATAACAAAAAATAATGATAAAATTAAAAATTAAAAAATTAGAAAAAAATACATACCTTCAACAGCATGATTAACATTTTTTAGCCTGATTTCTAGTTTCTTAAGTGCTTGCGTGCTTGCCTGGAACTTTGACATCTTCTTCAACTCTTGGCCTCTATATTCATTTCTTAGTAGCATTATTTACCTCTGCATGTAACCTTTTGGCCCTTTCCAAATTGCCACACGTAGCATGGTGCTCAATCCCCATGTTAGGAAAAAAACCACATAGATCACTAATGTTTATAATGGTAATACTTAGTGATTCATCTACATCCTCCACAAGTGGACCTTGGGCATTTATGAAATAAATAAGATGTTTAGCCTAAGGCTTGGAAAGTTGGGAAATATCATGTTGTACCCACTCTTCATCTTGTTTTATCACCAAAAAATTTGCAAAATTTTTAGGATGTGCATTAAAAAATGTAAAATGACCATGATACATTAAATCAAGCTTTTTACAGAGTTTTTATATGTTACTTCTTAAACCAATAACCAACAAAGTGCTCAAATCAAACCTAATTTCATCTTTTAACATATTTCTCATACTTCAAGCTTGTTTTACTCCCATGGTTTTCTTTTGTGGAAATAACATAGAAACAACTTGAGAGTAGAAAAGAGGGTATAACTCATTCACCTTTTCAATATCACAGTTATCAGAAGATAATGTTGCACTAGGAGGTTATTTGAGAAAAACCTCTATTTCCTCTATATACCTTGTATCTTTTCCTACTTTGGTTGTCATCTTAACACTATTAGAAGGTACAATAAAAATATTATTAAATAATTCTTCATCAATGATCAAAACTATAGGCAAATCATTGATATGAGTGTAAAATTTTGTAACATGTTCATTAAATAAATTTATAACATTTAGCATCTCGGCTAGTGACATAGATGGATTAGGAAACATAAACAAATCAAACAAGCCTCTATCAGTTATTATTTGTTAAACATCTATAGAAGACTTATTTAATATCATTCTTATGCTTTGTCAAATTCACCCTACTTGAGGAGAATCTTCTCTTCAATTCAACTAGAACTAATTACGGGGATTGTGTATCGCTGTTGCATACAACATAGTTGGCCTTAAAGAAAAAACTATAAACAACAAATACAACTTAACGTAAGCCATAAAAACCAAAAAAATAACAAAGAAAACTAAAAATTCTAAAAAATAAATATAAAAATGTAACAAAAAAGAGAAAAAAAATTTCACTTACTTCACTTCAGCAAAGCTAAAACATTAGGTTGAATCGATACATGTGCTCTTAGATCTTGGAGATTCCAAAATTCATGTATATGTTTAGTATTCATACACCTTTGGTACACTTGGAAATATCACAGCGTGTACCTAGAAAGCTCTACATCGAGTTGGTTGATCACTTGCACTTTGATGTAATATCCTTATTTGAATTCCTCCAAGGTTATACAGCCTACAAACAAGGTTTGATCATTTGACACCAATCCTCCTCTTTGCATTTTAAAATTGCAAAACAAAGCATAAAATCAATTAAAAAAATATCCTTGAAACTTAGAAAAACATGTTGAATAAAGTCAGGTTTATTGTTCCAACATGTAGACATTTCTAAGAGGATTTTGAAACTGAGTGATTGGCTTGTGATGTAGCATTAAAGTATTTTTGGTATTATATTGTAAACAAATTGGCATTTTCCAAATGCATGATAATTGTAGAAAACCTACAAACTAAGAATTTCCATTATGCTCTTATCCCATTGAGCCTCAAGATCATTGATCATGTCATAAAAGATGTAACTGGAAGAACCTATCACAAAAGCCTCTATGATGATGATAGCAACATTCATAGCCAAGTATGATCATATTATCATACTATAATGTTGTGCAGGTATAATAGGAACTCCTTGGAACTAGCCCTAAACCACACATTGTTTTTTCCATTGATGATCATATCAAGCATTAGACTATTTAGGAAAATCATTCTAGTATAGCACATGATGCCTACCATCTCCACCACAACCAAAAGTAATTTCAGCATAGTCTTGCACATAATCAAAACATGTATCCATTAGAATATAAAACCTTTTAAAAACCAAAAAATAAAAACAAAAAAATGTAAGAAAATATTCTTAAGTTTCATAGTGTTAACATTAAAAGCAAAAACATAAAAATATCCAAGCTTATAAACATAACTACAACTACAATTCAAATCTAGACTTAGCCTTTATACATCTCACTTGACATAGAAAACCCTAAATTTGATATTTTGACAAAAAATTAACAGAAAAAAAATAGTTTCACATTTTGAAAAACCAAATCAAAATTTTTTCAAATAGTTGACATGTAAAGAATAAATAGGCATTTTCATAAATAGTCAACATGAAACAAGATTAATGCTAAAACATGTATTCAAAATAAAAAATGTTGGAGCTTGGGGAACTCAGGATGCTAAAATATACTATCTTATAAGATTAGAATGATCAAATACATTAGGAATAAGGGGAGAGAAGGCTAGAAACACTACCAATTTTTGAAAATTATTATGGAAAACTCTACGTTTTTACTACAAAAACCCTAATTTGACACCAAGAAACCTAGAAAAAATTGCAATCATGGCCTAGAACCCTACTATGATGTATTCCCTAATCCCAGAGGTCAAAGATGCTATCCATGGCTATTGAAAAATCCTTCAATGCTGACACATTTTGTGACATCATGTCCCCAGATATCATGGCAAATGTCAAATATACAATATATTAGACATTATGCATATAAAGAAAATACACAAATGCAAAATATAAATGATATTCAACATTATGTATGAAGGAAATAATAGGAAAAATGCAGAAAGAGAAAGAAAAGAATGCTTTATTGATATGGAAAAGTGTATCTGGATTGTGTTCTGAGAGTGTCCCTTGAGGTTTTCTTCCTTCGGCATCTATTTCATAGAGGGAATCTAGCACTATCACAACAGTTAGGCCTATAATTCGTCTAGAAGGCATGGCTAGTCCACTTCTTGTCCCGCTTCACCCAACTTCCTGTGACTTGCCTATACCAACTTCACTACCCCATTAGTTGCTTGTACTCGCTTCACCATTTCATGTTGGCATGACCTCTAACACTGGGTATAAATGCCTTAGGTCAAACCCCCAATAGTTATCTTAAGAGACATGTCTGTTATTACAACATGCTCTTTCAGGTCTCAATTACAACTACCCTTTTAGGTCTTGTTAAGATAACAATAAAACTTGTTATGAAGAGATAACATCTTCATTAGGCAACTACATCATTTGGGAATGGGTATGTGACAATCTACCCTACTTAGGTTTCGTTCTTCCTCAAATGAATCCACATTTTCTATCTTTTTCTAGCTCTAATGCTTTCTTTCATGATTCTATGCTCCAATAATTTGATTTCTCCTTTAAACATGAAGTTGTCTCTTGCTTATTCTACAAATGAGATATATGTGAGAAATATTATATGGAAAATTAAATATTACTTGATACTTACTTCATTTTCCAAGATAATGATAAGAAGTGAATTAAATATCTACCAACTACCAATCACTAGTTCTAACTAAGGTCACACAAGGTGCAACTCTTATCTGGTTACCCAACTGAAGGTAGGGAAAATTCTTTATTCCCAACTTGCATTTCCTTAGATATTTTATTAATTTAATTAAAATATAAATTAAATAATAAGATCATAAAATAAAAGTAAGAGTGAGATACTTCTTGATCTTGATCAACCTTATGAACTAATGGAAGTAACTGTAATTCTACCATAAGTCGTATATGATTAGATGGTCTTGTTCATGATGGTAAGGCTTGATCTTGATTCTTCTCAACTTCTTCTTTAGAAATCAACTCTAGTAACTTGGTAAGTTGAAATAATTGGGTATCATACCAAATATAATCCAAAGTCTCAATGAAGAATGTTGTTGACCCATCTTCATTAATCATTGCAGAATAATTTGTAAACTATGGTTCTTGATGAGTGTTATTCATCAACATCATCTATTCCTGAATTATAGAATCTGATTTATCTACTGAGGATTCAAAATAAGCAAAATATGCATTGGCTAATGGAATTGCATGTTGAATTGATGGAAACCTCTTTTTCAAATTAAGTTCATCTTCCAAAGATTTCTTTACAGATCCATATTTTAAGAATTGATAAACGCTACTTCCAAGTTTTGAATTGAAGTCTCCATAAAGAATAAATGGAACTAGATCAGTACAACTTAGGAATTACTTCTTCTTCAAACTTTCTTCTATTTTCTTAATCAAGTATCCTCCTTGACAAATTCTAACATCTGAACATGTTGGTTTGGCAATTAAATGTGTGGTAACCATGAATACACATCTTCTTGATAGATGAACTTTTAGAATCACTGCCAAGGCTATGTGATTTTTCCAAAATATTGACTATTCTTTCTTTCCCACTCCTTGAAGTTCTGGAATTTCAAAAATCATATTTTCTAAACTCCATTCAAATCTTTGTACCAATTCAAACTTGGCTTCTTTATAAAAGATACAACCATCCATGTTGTAATTTCTACAATATGCTAATTTGTATGGCTCAAAAGAAGAACTTCCACAAGAATATTTTTTCTTATAAATACCTTTGTATCCCATTTTTTCCAAATTTGGTTAAAATTGATATAGAAATTCCCATGTTAAGACTTCTTATAAGCATAAGACATTAGCATCCAATTTTTTAAACTCTGCTAAGATATGTGGGTATTGATATTCGTGACAATCTAAGGCTCATAATGGACATAGTGGATATTGTTTCTTACTCACTAGGGATCTTGCAAGCATGTTGTATGTTACAACCTTCATTCCTATTCTTGGAGTCTTTTTTAGATCATTTCTCTTCATGAGGATCATACTCCTTGTTGAAATGAATTTTTGAGTCTCCATGTTATTCTGCCCTATGTTTTGATTGCAGGATGGATTAATATACCTTTTTCTTGATGGTTGAAGATTATTTTGTTTCTTAAACTAATTCAAGAACTAATACATCAACTGATCATTAATTAATACATCAACTAATAATCAACTACATCAACTGAATAACTATATTATCTCTTTTTATAATTATATTATCTAATTTTAGTAATAGTTAACAACATCATATAATTTTAGTAATATGTAACTATATTATCTAATTTTAGTAATATATAATTAAATTACCTAATTTTTAGTAATATTTAACTATAGTATTTTTTTATGACCTTTCTACCCCCTTGAGAATACTGACTCTAGTAGTGTAACTAATGACATGTTGTAGTGATCTTAAGACTATATACAAAGGTTATGTACTAAATCTTAAAGCCTAAAATGCTACATTTATAATATTATTGAATTATATGATGCTTGGATGATAAATAGTACCTCACCATTGAGTTAAAAAGGGTGAAAAATGTTAGAAATGACTATTCATATGTTGAAAATGGACATCGTATGCTCAAGTTGTGTGAAAATTAAACTTTTGGGGATCTTGAGGCACTATATCAGGCAAGTAGTAAAAACTAATTTTTGGGGTTCCCTAGATGAATATAACTCCACCATTGAGCTCAAAATATTGAAATATATAATAAATGACTCTTCATTCACCAAAAAGTCTTTCAAAATCAAAAGTTATGACTTTTTAGTCTAAGTACTTTAATGCAAAAAATGAGATTTCTTGAGATGTCACCCATCCCAGTTTTACTGTAAAGAAAGCATGCAATTATGGAATTTTTATCTCTATTGCTATCACTATGCAAAATTTTAATTTTTGAAACTATTTTTACAAGTTTCTAATTTTAAACTAACCATTTAATGATGAGAATCTGAATTTTTCGTTAATTAATGAGAATTTTAGATTTTCCATCAATTGATGGACAATTGAAAATTTTTCATCATACAATGAAGAATTTGTTGTTTTTTTGTAAATGGAAGCACTACCATGGTGATGTGCTATTTTAAGATCTGTGGGTGGCATTGGAGGTGGTGATAGGAAGCACGGGAGCTAGTGATGGGTAGCATGGGAGGGAGTGATGGGTGACGCCAATGGTAGTGATGGGTGGAATGGAAGGCAGTGATGGACAAATTGAAAGGTAATGATGGGCGGTGTAAGAGGTAGTGATAGGTAGCACAAGAGGCCAAGACACAGTGCAGTGCATCATGGTGTGGTGGTAGGCATGGCTTACACAGTGCAGGGAAAAACTATATGGGTAACGGTAGAGGTGCAGATATGGTTTTGCTATGCTAGACAGCATGACAGTGGGTTTTTCTATAGTAGACAGAGTGATGGTGGTAGAGGCACAATTAGCAAGTGATGGTAGAGGCTCCCTGATGGCAGCGTGAGTGGAAAGTAGTGGTAGAGGCACATGGGCAGTGGCAATGGCGGTATGTGGATGCGATTATTTTATGTGTCCCTTTTTAGGGCTATCCAAATGGCTAGACTTTCACTACAACAACCTTACAATGGCTAGCAAACACCTGCATGGTAGCCAGCAGGAATAGCAATGCCACTGTGATGGATAGTGATGCAACCTAGATGTAGAGCTTGCCAAGGTGTCACACATTGGTGTGCTAGAAGTGCTTGCACTTAGTGTGCATCACTGTGCTATCGGCACGTGGGTTGGCTTGGCTGCGTCATGGGCTTTGACGATCGTCGTAACCATGTGTGCTAGTGCCATTGTGGCCTTTTACCACCTATAGTGCTAGCATGGCCTATAGGGCCTACACGACCTACAATGCCAACACAACCCATAGGGCTTCCGCAGCCCTTGCAGGGTCAACATGGAAATTTTTTTAAATATGTATATATTGTATTATTACTTTTTCTTTATTTTTTTGATTTTTTAAATGGATTTATATTTTTTTGTGGTAGGGCGAGTGCAACATAGCGTTGGGATGCCCTTAGGTCCCAAGGGCTAGTCTTCTGTAATTGCGCTTGGCTATAGGCCTTGCCATGGCTTGCCAGCAACCCCATGGCTGGCCGCAGTTGGTCATAGGCCTGCTCGCAGTAATTTTTAAAAATATTTTTTATAATAATAATAATTATTACTTTTTTTATTTTATTTATTTATTTAAATGGATTTTTGTTAATGTTGGGAGGGTCGAGGTTTGAACCCATGACCTCCTAGTTATAATTTTTAAAGTAGGGGTTTGGGGTTTGAACCAGAAACCTCTTGCTTACAAAGTTTTATTTTGTTTTTTTTTTAACTTATTATTATTATTTTATTTTATGTTACTTTGGTGGTTGACAAGGTAAGGATTTGGTATGGGTAAATGGCAATTCTAGGTTGATTCCTGACCCTAAAATTTTGACCTTTTATTTTTCTTGGTTCAAATAATAAATTAATAAATTAATCTTATTTTAATGCATGTATAATAAGAAACTTTGAATATCAATATCTCTCAAACCATAAGTCTGATTGAGATGAAATTTATACTTTTGGAATCATCTCAACAAGTACTATGCATTAGACATAGTTTTAGGTTAAAAAATGAAGCTGATTTTTTAGGTATTGAAATGATCAAATTACCCTATTTTGTTGAACTGACATTTCTAGGCTGATAAATGATCAAATGACATTTCTAGATTACTTGGATAGTAAATTTCAACAAAACAAGATCAATTCAAGTCATGGTTACTAACTTTCTTGAAAGAAATTTAACAATGATCCTCATCAATTAATAATTATAGTATTAAGATGGGTAAGAGTTACCTAGACTAGTGTATCATTGTCTTACCAACATCTCTTGTAATTGATGTAGCTTGATGAGGTGCAATCAAATCTTCATTGGTTAATGATATTCATGAAAGAAATTTTGTTGGTTGCTGGGATCTAGATGCCTAATCCTTTGTTTGTGAAGTCAATGGAAAGGTATCTTCTAACTTGCATCACAAATATATGGTACATCCAGTGATGATCAATAACTTTCCATGTGTTGTGGTCTCAAGGTTCATCGTTTGATTCATGTTGTAGTTAGCCCATGATTTTGAATGGTCCTTGGGTCATGGTTTGCTCTGATACCAATTGTGACATCCCATCCTTGGATTCCATGGCAAACATCCAAGATATGATATATTAGACATTATGCATACAAAGANCCATGGCAAACATCCAAGATATGATATATTAGACATTATGCATACAAAGAAAATATACTAATGGAAAATATAAGTGATAGTCAGTATTATGTATAAAGGAAATAATAGGAAAAATGTAGAAAGAGAAAGAAAAGGATGCTTTATTGATATGGAAAAGTGTATGTGGATCATGTTTTGAGAGTGTTCCTTGGGGTTTTCTTGTTTTGGCATCTATCCCTTAGAGGCAATCCAACACTACCATCACGTTTAGGCCTATAACCTAGCCAAAAGGGATGGCTAGTCCACTTCTTGTCCTATGTAAGCCGACTTCCTGTGACTTTCCTATATTGACTCTGCCATCCCACGACTTGCCCATACTGGCTCCACCATTTCATGTTGGCATGAACTCTAACCCCATGTATAAATTCCTTAGGTCAAACACCCAATAGTTACCTTAAGAGACACATCCATTATTACAACATGCTCTTTCAGGTCTCAATTACAACTACCCTTTCAGGTCTTGTTAATATAACAATAACACTTGTTATGAAGAGATAGCATCTTTAGTAGGCAACTGCATCATTTGGGAATGGGGATGTGACACATTTTATCATAAAAAATTAAAAATTCAAGAAAATAGATAGAACAAGCCAAAATGTTGCATATGTATCTTGGAGGAAACTCAAATCTTCACCACAAAAAGCAAAAGGTCCCAAATTTCATTTCTAGAATTGTTGAAAATCCTAAATATTTGATTCAATGTAGTCAAAATGAAAATATATTTATAGAAACATGCCTAGAAGTGGAAAAACACTACCACAATCAAGCCAAAAATGAGAGAAGATAATGAAAAAGTGGTACCTGAAAATCATGGGTGAAGATCCTTTCCTTGTAGATGAATTTGAAAGCCTCAATAGAATAAATCTCTCATCCTTTGCCTCATCCATGAATTCCTATCTATTAATCCATTCATTCCTACCATGGTCACTAGATCTCATGTGTTCTTCTTCTAACAGTCAACAAGAAAAGCTTGAAATTCCTAATTTTGTCTCTCACATGCTAAGCATAAGTGATTATAAAAACTAATTTTACTTAAACATGCTATTGTAATTGGGTTTTATGATTCAATTTTGCTGCAAATACATTGTGAAAATGAAATAGGAAAAATATGCTACTAGAATGAAATCGATGTCACATGCTAAGGTTTAGTGGAAAATTCCTTGCTCTAGCTCAAACACACTATGCCTAATTGCCCAAATAAGCTCAATTCAGCTCCAAACATGATATTGAAATCAAATTGAAATTGAAATGAACTCTACATGCTAACACTTGATGGAAGGTTGACTTTTCTAACCTAAAACATTACCCATATATTCAATAATGACAATATGTGGGCCTCACATACTAGAAATAAAAAATACGAAGGGTTAAACATGCTACAAGAATGAAATTGACAATGAAATTAACTTGATACATTGCCATCTATTGGAAAAACTGATTTTCTAGCTTAATACGCTACCCATCTTGCTCCAATACACTACTAAGTAGGCCCCACAACTCTATATCTAGAATACCATAGGTTAAAAATGTTGTGGAATTGAAATTGACTATGAAATTGCCCAATCACACTACCTTGTGGAATGAAATTGACTTCCATAGCCCAAAATGCTCTCAATCTACCTCAACAAGCTAATAGGTGGGCCCCACAACTCTAGAATCAAGATACCAAGTGTCAAAAATGTTGGGGTAATGAAATTAGCCTACACATGTTGATAAGCCTGAGTTTATGGTCAACTCGTTGCTTGTATTAGTTAAACACACTAACATGTGGGTCCCACAACTCTCTACCCAAAGAACAAAGGATCAAGAATGTATTTGCCATAAATACATTGTCAATCAAATCTATACTCACCACCTACTTCCTAGAATAGCCAAATATGCTGCCAACCCAATGTATGATGCCCACACACTACCACACTAGTCTAAACACACTAGAAATAGGCAAGATTTGATCATTTATAGCTTATTTGAGCTTAAAACATATTATTTTATGCATCTTTAGTCTTTTTCATTGAGTTATGACTTGTTTGACAACATAGAAATCTAAATAATAAATTATTATTATTTATTACATTATTTTTTCTAGTGTTGCATTATTTCTACCTTACCTTGACCTTGTTTAACATGCTTTAATCTAATTTAACCTTATTTCACCTTATTTTGACATCATTTGGGCATTATTTTACATCATTTTTATCTTGATTTATCTTTTATTACCTTAGTTTACCTTTTTTTTTATTGTATTCTACCTTGATTTGTCTTATTTTACTTTGTTTTGATCTTATCATGATTTATTATGCCTTATTATGACATTGTTTTGCATCATTTTAACTTTGTTTGACAAAAACTATCTTGTCAATGCTACTTAATGTGCTTTTGTTGACATGCGAGATTGAGCCATGGAGATATGAGAAAAATTCAAGTTTCCTTTAATCCTAAATGGATCATATGGTGATGTCAAGTTATTTATTGATATTAATTATCTAGAACTTGAACCTGGGAGCCTAGTTGATCACATAGCCTCAATAGAAAAGATCCTAGAATGGCTTGGTTACATAGTTAAATCCCTTGACATGGAGGCTAGAGATATCATAGAGGATTCTCTTGTAGAAGTCCTCATTATAACAAATGATTATGAGGAGAAAACATTGAAACTAAGTTTATTACTAAAGCCTCATATTGTCCAAGACATCACCAAGGCCCTTCAAGCTGACATTAAAACCTTTGTATGATCTTCTAAAGGAATGCCCAAACTTGATTCATGCCTAGTACATAATATCATACTTGACCCTATCATAAAGCTTGTTAAGGAGAAGATTTACAAGATTAGACTACATTTAGCCTTAGTAGTTGGTTACGAGATTAAGAAACTCACCAAGTAGGTTTTATCTGAGCTATTGATTATGTTGATCGGGTATCCAGCATAGTGGTAGTTCCTAGAAAAACAAGAGTATGCACTTTTGCATAGATTTCCATCAAGGATGACTTTCCTTTTCTTAGTATTGATTAACTCATTGATACTATAGCTGCCATGTCTTATTATCCTTTATGGAAGGATTTTTTGGATACAACCAAGTTAGGATCAACTTAGAGCATCAGTTGTACATGACCTTCATCACCTCTCAAGGAACCTTTTGTTACATGATGATGCCTTTTGGTTTAAAAAAACATAGGTGCAACATGTCAAAAAACCATGACCTACATCATTAGTGATTACATGCTAGGTTTACTTAATGACTATATTATTGATATTGAAGTAAAGTCAAAGATAGCCAATGACCATGCACATGACTGGAACTTAGTACATCAATATTTTCTTAAATATTAACTTTAACTCAACCTTAAGAAGTATGTATTTAATGTTAAAACTGGGAAAATGCTTGACTTTATAGTCTCTAAGATAGGAATAAGCATAGATCCTAATAATGTTAAGGTCATAACTAGTTTCTTAGTACCTAGCAACCTTAAGAAACTATGTGGTTTACAAAATGAATTATAGTTTATTTGTAGATTTATCTTAAGGCTCATGAATAATTTACAACTCATGCCACACTTTCTCAAGAAGGGAGTTTATTATAAGTGAATACATAAGTGCCAAAAAGCCTTTGACAATATCAAGCAAGAGTTAGTCCATTTTCCAATTGTATATTAAGCAAGAATTAGTCCATTTTCCAATTGTATATTTACCTTAGAAAGATAAATCATTCTACATCTACCTTGGAATCTTTGATACATACATAGACACTTTTCTTTGTTAAAAAATGAAATGATGGACTAGAGTTACCAATTTACTTCTTGGGCCATGCATTAGTAGCCTATGAGACTTGATATAGTAAAGTCAAAAAGCATTTCCTAACCTTAGTCTTCTCCTTGAAGAAGTAAAGTCATTACCTATTAAGGAGTTAAGTCAATATCATATTAAAAGACAACATGTTAAGAGTAATTACATCCAATATCTATGAGAGTAGTTAAAAAGGCTAATGGAAAGCCATAATAGTTGAATTTAACCTACAGTATGTTTTCCAAGCTTTAATAAAAAGTCAATCCATAGCCACATAGTTAACCACTTCTTTGATAGAAGACAACACAACCATAGATTTTGAGTTTCCTAATGAACATGTTAACATTATCAATGATGTACCTAAATGTTATGATGCAATTATGTACATTGATGGAGCTTTAACCATACATGGGGCTAGTGTTGCTATCATCATCACACTTCCCTATAGTGAGGTTTTGTCTTTTAACTATCATTTTGAGTTTTTGTGTAGTAATAATGTGGTAGAGTATGAAGGGTTAATTAGAGGGTTGATGATAGCGCATGATCATGGACGTACATTCTTAATTGTAAAAGGCAATTGTCAACTAGTGTTCAATTAAGTAATAGAGGTATATGCTTGAAGAGAAAAGAACTTACAACCTTATTATAACTTAGCCAAGACATTCACTCAATAGTTTATAGACATTGACATTCANGACTTAGCCAAGACATTCACTCAATAGTTTATAGACATTGACATTCATCACATTGCTTGAACCAAAAATACACTTACTAATTCCATTGCCACATTAGTCTTAAGTGTGAAACCTGATTTCTTTAGCAAGTGACCTTTCATGATAGAAAACTGTGCTCATCCCATCACACAGAACATCCTCAAAGTTTTTAGTGTTGGAAAATTGTCAAATCAAAGACTCAACAAACCTAAGGAGCATTTGGAAGAGAACCAAAGGTATATTGGTGAAGTCGTAGACGATTGTAGTCCACCAGAACACTGCAACCAATGGTACCCCATGGTAGCCCACTCAATAGATGTAGACAGGTTCATGGAGCACCTGTCTTCATGGCTAGACACCTCTGAGACTATGAATATGCTATCTACTATACCTGTCATACACCATGTACCTTCTAACCACTTTTGGAGTTCACTATGCTCAACCCCATTTGGGGTGATGTTCCATTGCTCTCTCTTTCTCTCTTTGCATTTTTCTCACTTTACTTACATTTTCACTATTTTACCTCATAGTCATGACTAAAACTATGCTTAGGAAATGGTGCATTAACACCACTCACTTCACCAAAACTCTAGACTACACTTGACATCACTGACACCATTAAAACCATACACATTTCCTGCACACTTAGCACCATTTCGCATCAACACTACCACCAACCATGCTTCACCCCTATTACATCCAATAAGTCCTTGTTTGATTGGCTAGACCATCCAAGTCATCTTGTCTCTACCTTCGGTAGGCCATCACATGGATTTGGGGTTAGGCTATTTTCCTATGAACCTCGGTGTTCCAATCATTGACATTTTTGGTTGCTATAGTTTTTGGTGCTAGAAGGAGGATCAAAATCATTTTCTTCTTCAGACTTCATTGTGGTTGTTTTGCATGCTCTCTACATCACCATTGCTAGCTTCAAGCTAGTATAGACCATAACATCCCTGTGGACCTGCTGTGTGCATAGTAGTAGCTAGATCTTAGGCTAGTGTAGGTATTATCTACCAACCAGTTTATGTAGATTGGATCTTGTAGTTAGTTCCCTAGGAACCCTGTGTAGCAACCAAAAGCATAGATATCCACTATCTATCAAATTATTGACACTTTTAGTTGAAGTGTAGTTAGCTCTAACATAGAGAGCATAGTTAGCTTTCTCATGTAGAGAGTGTAGTCTAATCTAGTGTAGAGAAAGTAGTCATCTCCAGCATACAGAATGTAGTTAGCTCTCGTGTAGAGAGAATAGTTAGTTTTTTTGACATTGAGAGTGTAGTTAGATCTAGCATAGAGAGCATAGTTAGCATAGTTAGTGGTGTTAGAAGTATTTCACAATTAGCAACACTTGTAGTTCTCTCTTGCAACTCAATTCACATTCATGAACCTAGAACAACCTTCAACATCAGTCCCAAGCATCCTCGCCATCTTGCCTATCCAAGAAGAAACCACGATTGACAACCATTGGAATTTTGTAATGGTGGATCCAAGGCACTCTCATAGGCTATGCAATTAAGACCTAGAGTATGTCATGCTAAGTGATGAATAATACAACTTTATATGTGTAAAGATTCATGTAGGGTTATTTGTAGATCACTTAGACATGAAAGAAAAATGAGGCTATGAACTTATCTATCGAAATGGAAAAGAATATGTTCCCTTCTCACTTAATATTATCCTACTCTCAAATCCCTACCATTGAATGTTAGCCTAACTCATTTGAGCAGATGAGCATTATGTAGGAGCAGACTATGACGAGCTCCTATAGGAAGAAGAGGATGAGTTTGAAGCTTGCTTCAAGAATGAAGGATCTTTCCACATTGTCTTTCAATGAGAGACACTTGGTTTAGGTCTTTTACAATCTTGTTCACCCATTCTCCTTAAGATGGTCATATCACTAACATCACCTTCTAGGTCAATGCCTATGATTTTGATGCATTAGACACAACATACACATTATGATGTAGTAGCTTCCTTTAGCTTGTCCTTGATGGCATCATTGCCATCCATCTAGCCACCGCTGCCTGTAAAAACTACATTAGCTTAACCACATGTCCATGTAGCACCTATCTCTAGTCCCTAAGCAACTTAGGTACCCTACATATTTCCTATTTCATTAGCACCCTTGATGCTAGCCTAGCCTACGTTGCATTCCCTATCTCAATTTTCATCCCTACAGCATGAATGATACATCAAGCACATTCTGCAATTCTACAACCCACAACTATGCCATGGACCACATAGCTAGTCCAACAACAAATCGTGTAACCAACATAGTTGGCTAGAATGTCTTAAAACTTAGACTAGGCATTACAAATTATCCAAAGCTTGACAGAGGAGGTGAAGTGGCTCAAAGTCACCTCTTCTAAAATAGCCAAAGTGGTGGACTTTTACCATGATAACCCTATAAGTCTTATGGTCCCACCTCTAACTCTTTCAACTAGAGTCCTATTACCTTAGTTCATCAAATACAATGGTGAGAGGGACCCCAATGCACATCTTGTTACATTTAGGCTAGAGTGCTTGATATTGCAAGCATGGCCACATGCCATCATATGTGTGTTTGCCATGTCACTCACTAGAAAAGCATTAGATTTATACCATGCATTTCCAAGAAGCTCTATCTCCTATTTGGAGGAAATTCTAACCAATTTGTAACATGCTTGAAATATGAATTGAAGCTAGAGACAACTTTGAACCAACTGATGCAAATTAGGCAAGGCCACCTAGAGCTCGTACAAAAATTCATTCAATGTTGGAGTGCCTCATTAAATGAAATATGAGAGCTAATAGCTAAAATGCACCTCTTGTCCATCTTTAAGAATGCACTTAATGAACTCATCAAATCAAAATTGTATTACTTAGGCTCACAATCCCTAAGTTAAGCCTTTGCTCAAACCAAGAGCATACAAGATGCGGTAGAAGCTAGTAAGAACCTTGCCTATGTGGCCTACAAAAAGTAGCATGTGATGAGGGACAAGGATAAGGGAAACTAGAATGCACTAATGGTGACTATGGCAAAAGATGCCAAAGAAACCAACTCAAGGTCAACAGTTAGCAAACCCAAAGCCCTGACTAATGACAAAGTTGCCAACCTTAGCACAAGGGCAACCAACTAGTCTACATCCTTGGTGGCCATAGTGTGGGCTATTCTAAGGCCTAACTTTTACTGCAAGTATTGCTCTAAGTACATCCTATTTTTGTTAAAACCTTTACACCTATTGGATCAATTGTTAAAATCTGAATGCATCTAGTACAATAAAATGTCCATGGATGCTTGTAAAAAACATGATAGGTACTACGAGCTACTAAGGAATCCTACGTTGATAGCACCAAATGAGCCCTTGATCCTGTGGAATTTTAGGTTGGATCAGTTTTTCCACTACTACTAGTTGTCTAGCCATAACATTAATTTTTTCATAGTCTTGCAAGGTGATCTACAAAGGATGATTGATAGAGATGAGCTAGTACTTAACACTACTAACTTGGTCAAGCCTCAAAACTAGTCTATGAGGGTGTACACTGACCCTCTAAATGTAGATGATGTCAGCTATGTCATAAACATTATCAGTATTGATGAAAATCCAGAACCTATGCAATAGCCGTTCATGGTCTGGGTGCCCTCTAGTAGCACAAGGGTCCCCTCAGCCCCTAGAGGCCCAAGGTCCTTTTTTGTTGTTATAGTGTCACCTCAGGAACTTATGGCATCCTTCATCATTAGGGTTCACCCACAAGTTTCATCAAAAACAATAGTTCAGACACCCTTCATCATCCGAGTGCCATAGTAGGCTAGCCCCTCTCCCACCTAAAACCCCATGGTGGCCAACACATTGGTTCCTTCCTTTCCAAGGGGCAACCTCACTAGCAACATTGGTAGGCCCTCAAGGTGGCAACATAGGAGGCCCAATGAGAATCTCACAAACAAGATGATTAGGCAACATCATGACCAAAGAGTGCTAGGTTTTCCAAAATCGGTCCTCATGACCAAGGCAATTGAAGAGGCCATAATGAGCAAACTATCAGGGAGCATTGAGGCCCCTAAGCAATCCAACCAAGCAAAGCCTAAGTTGCCTCTATGAGAGATCTACCTCTTAGGAGACATGGTAAAAGTCAAGGCTAGAACAAATGAAGCTAATAGAAAATACTTCATGAATGTATTATCCCAAGTTAAGCAAGCATTGAAGTAGAAAAACACAACATTAAGCTTGTATAACTTGATCATAACCCCATTTGCCCACTGTGAAGCATTGGTACGAATGTTGACCTCCATTCCTATCACAGAGGACATCCTTGCAGATGAGACCTCCATCCATGAAGTGATGTTGCCTCTCACACCATAGGAATTAAGTTCCACATCCCTAGCATTTCACGATGAAGCAATTAATATCAATCTCAAGAGAGGCAAGTTCAAAATAGCCCCCATGTTCATCACCATATGTGTTAGGCAATGTAAGATTTGGAGAGTACACATTGATGATAGAGCAGCAAAAAACATTATACCATACACCATTATGGATACGTTAGGCTTCATGGATCAAATTAGATTGACAAAAATCACATGTCTAAAATCCTTCAATGAGTCACGCATCATTTTCATGGCCACTATCACCATAGCCTTTGTAGTAGGGGAGCAATTCCTAACCACTACTGAATTCATTGTCATAGAGGAAATGCTAGGATTTTACTTAATATTGGGTAGACCTTGGCTGGTCCAAATACAAGCCATATCTTTTTTGATTCATTAGGAAATCCACCTCCCATATGAAGGTGGTGAAGTTATCATCCATGGTGATAACACTATCCCTTTGGCCATTAACAACATAGATATGGAGTAAGGATCAGAAGTTGAATTTCTTGATGATGTGCCTATGGGAAATGATGAGATACATGAGGCAAACACATCTAAAAAGATAGAAGAAGATAATGACCTATTCGAAGATGCTCTTTTGGTAAAATTTCCCTTTGATGTAGCAAGCAAGGGTCAAGTAGACTACCGGATAGTGCAATCTCGGCCTTATGCACCTCCTAACCCACATTGGGTTAGAAAGAAACTGTGCGACTAAGGTATCCCTTTATTCTAAAACATGCTAGGAGCCTACCCACCATCTACTTCCATGCATCTTGTATTTTTCCTTTTCTCTTATGTTGCATTTGTTTTGCTCCAATTAGAGTTATTTTCTGTTGATTTTTGCTTATGTTAGTATGCATTGGTTTGCGTTGTTCATGCATTTATTGCTTTGTTTATGCATTCACTTGGTTATTTTATGCTTTTGTAGTTATTATGTTAATGCATGAAAAATATCAAAATGCATAAAAATCATAAATGCAAAAATTACTAAAAAGAGAGATAACAACACATGGCCTAGAATGGCCTTAAACTAGCAATATATGGCTTGGAATGGCCTTAAACTATTGCTTTTAAGTCCATCACTAGTGGCCCAGAATGATCTTAAACTATTTTTATGGCCCAAAATTACCTTAAATTATCATTGTTAATCCAATCGCAACCATAAAAGAGATAAAAATACAAAGCTCGAGATGACCTTAAACTATAGCAATCACAAAGGAGATAGCAAATGTGCAGCCCAAAATGGTCTTAAACTATCACCTTGGCTTGCTATAGCCTTAAATCAATAATGCATATTCTATAATGGCAAAAAAAATCTAGCATCAGTCCTCTTGCTATGGCCTTAAACTAGTATGGGCCTCGTCAAGGCTTTAAACTAACAACAGACTCGCTATGGCTCGCAAGGGCCTAGTATTGCCATGGCTTGTAATGGCCCAAACTCAAAATGCTCATAGAAAATGTAGTAAAATCATCATATAGGGATAAAAGTTGACATAGTATACTTTAGAAAATGATCATCCATGGAAAATGTAATATGAATAGCAATACATATCATGAATAACATCACATGGCAAAAATGTAGCAAGAAAAACAAAAGCCCAATGGGAGGTACATTTGGTCATGCTCAAACAGTAGTGGTAGGTGGGGATAGAGGTTTAGCTTCCTCTACTGGGTCACTGGGGCCTATAGAATTGCTTAGTACCTACCACAACCATTAACAAATATGTGTGAGTAGTAAGCAACCATGCTTTATATGAGCTAACTCAAAACATAAAAGCATAAAAATATAACTAACCTAGGAGGGTCTTGCATTGGTGAGTTCTTGAGGTAACTTTCAAAGGTCAACCCTTAGGTGTCAGAGGATCTCAACCTCAAAAAGTTACATCTAGTCCTCTTGGTGAAAGTCAATACCCGCAAGGGTTTTGGCTTTGTCCACAATGATCCATGTGAGTGGCTCCATAGAAAACATGGTAGAAGAGGCCTATCTGGAGGAGGTGATAATCTGCCTCATAGGAGCATCACTCATGATCGTACTCTATATGAACAAGTTATATGCTTACTTCTCATTTGTCACCTCAAGAACATCTCAAGGTGGTTGCCTTTAGTA
>MNCI01019899.1:1520-15259 GCA_015680685.1 Gnetum montanum
GTGAACTTTCCCTTTTTATTATTGTGAATTCTTGTACCCTCTTTAAGTCAAGTATTTCCTTGTGTTAAACGTTTTCTCAATTTAATGGACCACTTATCTAATTTACCCCATTTTGTCAACCTTCCCGCTAACACTACTCAAGGAATCAATCTACCCCAATCACAACCTAGTCAAGTGTAGCCACTAACAAGACAAGGCATTTAACCACTATGTGTTACACATTGCATACTAATTCATGATTTTGTTATGATTGTAGTGGGAAGCATGCACTGGAAGTAGGACTATCTTCACCAAGGATGATATAGTTGTACCACATAATGAGGACAGTTCATGATTGTTGGATCTTCTATCTCTCTCTCATTCTTCTATTGCCAAAAGGTGTTTGATGTTAGTGTTATCCCAGGTGTTCACTTCTCTTATCATGAACAACCCATTTTGTAAAAATTGCAATTCTGTACACTTGCACACTCAGTGTTTGTTTGTTCCATTTAAGTCAGTTTGTAATGTTAGTCAATAATTTCATACCTACCCTATATATTTTGTAAAGAACTTGTTCCTCCTCTTCTTCACTCAAGGACAAGTTTCCATTTAGTCGTGGGGGTATGATGAATCACATTGTTATGTACTTCGATGTTGAGTATGTGACATCGAAGCCTTGACATTAGGTATTTGATGTTGGGGTCTTGATGCGACATCGGGTATTCAACATCAAGGGGTATACGCTGGCCTATAAGTATAGTGCTTGGGCTTCCAATTTGGAATCAATTCTTGGTCAATTTTTAGCCAAAGTAGCAAAGATCTTACAGTTTATTTTCCTTAGAGTTAGAATATTTTCTGACTACCCGTAGAAGAAGTCTAAGTGTGTACGATTCCTTGTTTAAGCACTAAGGTACTTGAGCGCAGTAGTGTGATGGGAATAAAATGAATTATTTTGATAATCCTTGCAGCACTAAGAACATATTAATATTTTATTTAATGCATTTTACTTTCTTACTCTTTACTTTAATGCATTTGAATTAAGTAATTTATTTCTTGTTGTTAATGAACATAAGGACAACCACTTCGAGCATTCATATAGTACTTGGTAATCCAGCTATGCTTAATGTTTGGTACCCTAGCAACACTATATGTGTTTAGGATGTGTTCAGGAAAGTGAGATTGTTACTTGTATTAGGCTAGCTAGGAAATAATGAATTATATTTTAAATTACTCTACTCTTCATTTTTGTTGTACGCGATCAAATCTATAAAACATAAAACGATAAAAAATCATATACCTCAATTACACTTAAACCATAACCTTGAGCACCACAAGTGTAGTTGGGAAGACAACGAACGTTCTCAATGTCCATTTCACTTCCTAGAAGAGATAGTGCATTAGGTATCTATAAGTCCATGAAATTCGACCAAATCATGCATAACACCTTAGTGATTCATATGGTTGGGCGTAGGGGTACCTCGCCGCTCATCAGATGCTCTCCTTCATAACTTGTTCTATGTGTATTATTCCTTTCTATTTCTTCTTCTCTTTTACTTGTGTCTATATCATGATATTTTATTTTTTCCACATTTCTATTGTGATATCTTCTTCTCTTCCTATTAAGTACTCATTCTTGATTCGTTCAAGATGCTCGTTCTTCATTTCTACATTCTTCCTTGTTAGAGTTTGTTGAAGAATGTGATAAAAAAAAGGAATTGGAGAATGATGTTAATTAATTTTCCTATTATGGCCCCAAAATTATTCTCTTTTAGATCTACTAGAGATTCTTGGCCTTAGGTCCCTCTAGATTCTAAGGTCTACCTCATCCCTTTCAAGAGTTTTTGCTAAGGCAACATACAAATTTGTTGTACAGAATCTTTAGCATCTATCATAGGTGGATGAGAATGAGATCAATAATAGTAAGACTTTTGAGCTTAATACTCTATTTCTTCCTTTTCATATATTATGATTACTTGAGATTCTTTTTTACCTTTTTGCTATTCATATATTGCTTCCATAATAACATCTCTCCTAATTTAGGCTTATGTTGGTCAATATGGCATGGTCATGTTCATTGTAACTTGATAGGGTTCATGCATGTGACTAAGACTTGAGTGCTACTTGGAGCATAGGTGGAGTGCAATGTTCTAGTAATAATACAATGCTATCTTGTAAGTATTTTAACCTAAACTATTCATTGTGATGAAAGATAAAAGAAAAATTAGAATAATATGAATCAACATGAGCATAGGAAGTTTTGGATTGCATCAGTCCATTCAAGTATTCTTTCTTGTGAATACTATCATTATTTTCATTAATATTATTAATATATGGAAACTTCATTGTATGTATTGAAACCATGTTGATTGATTATTGTTTAAGTGTGTGTTTAGAAATTGTTATATGTTTTAAAGATAAATCTTTCAAACTATTAACACAATGAACACTTAATAAAATTAACTAACTAGTTTATGTTCACATCATCCTTTGTAACAATGCCAATGATAAGCATGGAGAGTTCTCAACCTCTAACCATATAAGTCACAAGCATACATAAGCAATTAGATTATAATCTGTAGATGGGATAATATTATTATACTACCTTATTATTTTCTTTCTACCAAAGTTAGTGAAGCACAAGTGTGAAGAGGTTACCATGCATGGCCACTACCACTCACACCTACTAACCCCAATTGACTCCACTACTACATGCACATGCACATCGGTGCATGTTTGTCATCTACTAACTCCACTACTACATGCACATGTACATGGATGCATGTTTGATACCACTAACTCCACCTAACTCCACTACTATTAGCATGTTACAAGGAGAATACATTTAACTTACATAAGATTATGCACCTTAGCATATGTACATACACATAAAATATGAGACTAGATCACATGACAACATTGATTTTTTTTATTTTTATTTTTTGTGTTTTGTCCAATTTTCTTTATATTTTGATCATCATTAGGCTATAGAGTTTTAAAAAATAAAAAAAAAAATCAGTTATTGCTAAAATATTAACATAAGCTTGAGCACATCTACTCAAAAAGAGGTTAGGCTTTTACTCATCTACTATCCCTTCGAAGATTCCACTTGACAAGATGAATATTAAGCCTTTAAGTCATGATCCTTTTTGGTTGTCATCATCGTGCTTATCCTTATTTTCTACATGATTCTATTTACTTGATCTAAAATCAAAAAAATTTAAAATCATTATGTTAGGAACCATGAAAGTGATATGGAAATCATTTTTTACAAAAAAGAAAAAGAAAATGAATAGAAATTTTAGAGAAAAATTTAAACCTTGAATATTTTATTACAATAAAATCTTTTAATATCATCATCATCATCATCATCCTAGCCTTGTCCCAACAAAATGGAGTCAGCTAAATAAAATTTTTTAATATGAATCTTAAAAACATCTAGCTTATATTTATTCAATAAAACATTAAGATAATGGGATTTGCATAACCTTGAAAGTGCTATGATTTTTCCCTTGCTAAAAGTAGAAGATGAATGTTACAAATAATTCTTTACATTACCAAAAGGTAAAAATAATATATTTATCCTTAAAAGTTTAAAAATGAATAACAAAATTTATTAGTTAATTGAAATATTTTTTTACCAAATTTTGTTTCCAAATATTTTTTAAATAGTATTTTCCTTAATATGTAAAATCATCTACTTATAATTATTTTAGAGCATTATTATCATAGCCTTAAAGAACATATCTCTTTAGATGAAATCAAAATGAAATATTTAGTATCTCCATGAGTAAAGATCTAAGTTTTGATGGTACACTTGTTAAAGTTTTTAAGAATAATATGAAAATCATAAGTATGAATGTTTAGGATATTTTCAAAGAAGTTATTAGTTGTAGTTACCTTAATAATGAGCTTAATTACTATAAGAAATTAAATCTATAAAGGTGCTTCTATAAATACCTCTAAAGATAAATAAACAATTCTAAAACCTTTGAAAAGCACTTTGAATCCTAGCACTTCTAATATATAGAAGAGACATTTAAATGTAATATATAAGAGACATTTAAAATTATTATTACCTATAACACTAACATAATAGCCATTAGAGATGCTTTCTAAATAAAATGTCTCTTTAACTTTAAAAGGAATTTTAGGAAAGAAATGTCTTTCAACCTTAAGAGATGGTTTAGAAATAATTGAACTTATTTATAAAGAAAAAAAATTATATTACATTCATAACTGGTGCCCAACCACTTTTTTAATCCCAATACATAGGATTCTTGTCAAGTGTCTTCCTCAAAAAATTGAGGATCATTATTTCTTAGTTAATTAGTATAAATAGAACATGTTCTATTTGAGCTAGATATAATTTAGATAATGTTGTTAGTAGTTAGAAAGATGTGTAGTGGGTTAAATCTATGTCAAATCGTATGACAATGTTGAATGAAATTTTATCCTAATTTCTTTTTCAATAATATGGATTTCATAAAAAATTATTGAAATGGTTGAAATGCTATTAACGAATATTATTATACAAGTAGCTTTTATTGTGGATATTATAAATAGTTTTTAATGTTAATACTCAATTAGATAAAGTTATTTTCTTGTTTCACATCTTTTCATTCTTACTACTTGATGAGTCACCAAATAAGCGACCTGATATTGGATACACAATATTGGATTGGCCAAGCGACATCGAATCCCTGACATCAAACACACGATGTCAGAGCCTATCTCATTGTCTATAAATAAAAGATAGGGGTTCTTGGTTTTGCATAGTATTTTTCAATCCTGTAGCTGAACTCTTGTAGTTTTTCTCTTCCAGAGTTAGAATTATTTCTGAGTGCTCGTAGTAGGAGTCATAGAGTGAATGGATCTTTATTTGAGCATTGTGTACCTGAGCACACCTTGTGTCTGGAAATAAAGACAAACTTTGTGATAAACCTTGCAACATTTAGAATAGCTTAACTATTGCATTTAATGTTATTTACTGTTATTTGATGCTTTCATTAGTTAATCAATGTTATTTCTATAGTATTATTAATTATCAATGAATTAGCACACTTAGCATGACCACTTCGAGAAAATGTGGAATACTTGGTAACTCAGTAACAACTAGTGTTTGATAATCCCAGTAGTATTACACTGGTTCGGGATGTGTTCAAAGAGTGGGAACGGATGCTAGTGTTAGGATTTGTAACATTAGAGTTACAAAAACCCATTAGTTAACTAAATATTTTCATTTCACACACTTAGGAGACCAAGATTGAAAATATAAAAAACATAAAAAATCATATACCTCAAGTTTACTTAACCATGCAATTATGCCTTACAAGTAAGCCTAGGAAGACAACAACTACATAACTCATCCTTGTTGTATGTAGGTGCAGAAGCACTTAATCCTTGGAGTTTGACCGGATTGTGCGTGAACACCTGTATTCATATGGTTGGGCATAGGGGTACCTTGTCGCTCATCATTAGCGCTATTGCTAAGGATTTTGTTGTTTGTGCGCTGATTAGAACTTAGGAAATCCTTCCATCATTGGAATGAACCCTTAAGGTTAACTATCCTACAATCATCGGAAAAGAGTATTGTACACTGAGTAATCAGTCATGTCTCCTTCTTCTTATAAGAGTGCTTCACCGACTAGGTTCAATACCATGAACAATCATAGACAAGGTGCACAAGATGATTCACCAGTGCCCCAATAGTTTTGCATGGTATATGGTCATCTTGATGAGTATGTACCAAACTTTACCTGTATCCTCCACCAAGATGAATAGTTATGATGGCATGATTTAGAAGGTAACATGGTGTTGCCTCATGATCACTCAATCCTGGGCATGCTTCTTTGTGCTCTCACACGAATTGGTATGTAACACTTACAGTTAGAGTACGTTGTGCCTGAATAAGATTCAAGAGATTATTGATCCACAGTGGCACAATGCCAAAGGGATCTACAATAGGAGAGACATTATGAATCCATGAAAGGAAATTGGTCTCAAGATGTCCTGTATGTCCTAAGTAAAAATGACGGTGGTGAACTTGTCTTGGAAGGTTTTCCATAAAATGATGTTCCTCTTTTTGATTTTGATCAAGGAGTTGGATATCAGAATCTTCACTCAACTATTCATAACCTAGGTTCTAGTACCAATGGGCATAAAGGGTACAGAAAAGGAACATGAATGCATGACAATGATGGACATTACAATCATAACTACAACCGAGGCCATGACTACTAAAGAGAAGGTGGTAGGCACCAACATGATGCCAGTCCTCCTTCCTCTTCACCTTCATCATCTTCTTCCTCCTCTCCTTCAAGATCTTAATGTAGTCGCAAAGGGTGAGACCATGAGAACAATGGTAGGTAAAATAGAAATCACCAAAAAATAGTAGAGAAAGGGGGCTAGGGCATTCCAGAGAGATACATCACAAAAGAAGGGAGAGTAGGGAATAGCATAGGCATTATAGATGTCATAGGCAACATGATCACAATGAACCCCTACTCACCACCTAAAGTATGTTAAATATAGCAGAGGCTATTAGGATTCCAACAAGGCACTAGAAAAACAGTAGGATCAAAAGACTAGACATGAATAACATCCCATGATTTGAAGGGGGATACAATGCTGATCCTCAAAACCATTTACAAGAATTCCATGATGCATGTGCCTTGCAAAATATAGAAAATGAGTGGCAAAAGCTAAATTTTTTTCCATGGACACTGATCAAGGAAGCAGAAAGCTAGTACCAGTCCTTAGAACTGGAATCCATTTGTCGATGGAGTACCATGTTAGAGCTATTCAACAATAAGTATCAAACATACTCCCAAGTGTCCAACCTATGTAAGCAACTCCAAGGATGGAAACAAGGAGGACATGAACCCTTGGATGCTATCATTGGTTGATATGATTCATTATTACATCGTTGCCTTGGCCATGGTTACTTGCAAAAGGAACAACTATGCCATCTCGTAGATGGGCTTATGTAGGAAACACGAAGAACCCTTGGGACTTATGCCCAAGTAAGGCTATTCGAGTTCAGAGCCCATCAAATACAAAGATTGTTGGAGTGAGTTGCCAAGGAGGAAGATGAGTTGAGGAAAAGAGAAAGTGTGGAGAAGTACAACAGAGATCCTTCCCTTCGAAAGAAGGAAGTTATATTTTGTAAAGATGAAGAAGAGTCACCACTTGAAGAGATGGTGAATAGAAATACTTTGCCCATTCAAAAATTTGCATCAGAAGTATCAGCAAAGGTGGATCAAATGTGGAACTCCCTAGATGAAAAATTTAAAATTATCCTAAAAGTAGCAGAGTCTAGAGAACAAAGTAGTGACCAAGAGAGAAGAAAAATAAAAAAATCTGAGTATTCACGTAACAAAGGTAAGTGCAAGGTTGCCATCATTGAAGAGGTTGTGGATTCTGACACAAACATTGATGGTGGATGTGAGATTTCCCAATATGACCATCCTAAGGGATGTTGCCTAGTAGTGTCACATTTGTAAGAGTTTGGGGTGTATGTACTAATCCCACAATTAAATAGAAAACAAACAACCAGAAGGTTATCTTATCCTCAAGGTAACCCAAGGTAGTTCCACCAACCCTTAACATATTATCTGAGTGGAGCTCGACCACAATCAAATGAATAGTATCAACAGTGGCAACACCCACAATCATGGGGAATTCCACCACCACATCAATAGTATCCTTACCATCAACTTGATCTATATGGGCATTACATTCAATATCCGATCTCTCCACATGACTCTACTAGTCACGTCACTCTTCAACCTCACTACTAGGACCCTGAGTACTATAGAACTTATTCTTCTTCTAAGGGTCATGCTCCACATACGTACTATCCTTCTCATCTATCTGCATCTCTTCCACCCTCAACTCCATTACCACTTGCTCCAACTATGCAAGGTGAGCTTCCTACCTAGCCACAACAACACAGTGCTACAAGGGCTATCAATCTTCAACCTACTATTGGTTCAAACAATTAATTAAAGAAGAGACCTTTCTTTAGAACTAACAGTCCAACCAAGTCCTTATAACCACAAGCAGATAATTATCCAAATGCCTCATTATCATTTGAATCTTCGGAGCTTTCTTCGAACCAAAAACTGCACTCAACACACACTATCATGTTAACTCATGCCATCACTGATTAGATTAAAGTTGGCCATCTTCCTAGGAAATTCTTTGATCTTGGAAGTCCACTTATTTATTTGCACATTGTTGGAAACGAGCCTTGTAAAGCTCTTTTGGATTTAGGTTCTGGTATTAATTTAATCTCCCAAGAAATGTATAAATCCTAGAACCTACCTTTGTTAAAGAAGAGTAAAATTCATTTAAAGTTGGCCGACCAGTCCATCATTGTTCCATTGGGACTAATGGGTGACATTGTCAGGACTGTTTATGGGTGGTCGTATCCAACTGATTTCCGAGTGATCCAAGTCAAAAACTGCAAGGGGGACTTTCCAATCATAATGGGAAGAGCATGGCTAAGTACAATTGATGCGTTCCTAGGAATACATTATCTTTCCTTAGAGATATCAAAAAAAAATATGTTTGGAAAGATCAAGAATAAGAAAGTTCCATGCATCGCATACAGTGACACAAGGGGCAACTACATGTAGAAGTCCTGGTTTGTACAATGCTCAACATTACCTGCATGCAACCAGTGTGCACAAGTATCTGACATACAAAGATGCATGTATGCAGCAACCACAAGATAAGAAAGTACCTAGTGGTTGATAGCTAACTTAGAGAGAAAATCAACTTTATGCATGAAACCAACTAAGAGCTTGACTTGCGCCTATATCGATAGCATAGATGCATTAGAGTAAGTCCATCACCAACTGCTAAGTACTGACACCGAAGATATCAATTGGGGGAAGTTGGAAACCCATGACAAGTTTAAGCAAGAGCCCCTTGAATTAAAACCATTGCCCACCGGTATGGAGTATGCATTTCTCAAGAATGGAAAATCGGTAATCATTAATGCTAAGCTCACTCCTCAACAAAAAGAAAGATTATTGAAGATGGTAAATAAAAGGTCAAAAGCCTTTGCTTGGTCATACCATAAATTAACTAAAATAGATCTTAGGATATGCCAACATAGAATTTACACTGACCCCTTTATAAAGCCTCAACGATAACTGCAAAGATGACTGAACCCAAAGCTTAAGCAAGTAGTTAAGAAAGAAACTAAACAACTTCTGAAGGCTACGTTCATCTACCACATTGCTAATAGTGAATGGGTTAGTCCATTAGTCATTGTGCCTAAAAAAGGTGGTAAATGGAGGATGTGTATAGACTTTAGGCTATTAAACATGGCAACATTTAAAGATCATTTCCCATTGTCATTCATTGACTAAGTCTTAGATACCATTGCAGGGCATTGTTATTATAGTTTTTTGGATGGTTACAGTGGGTACAATCAAATCCAACTAGCATTAGAAGACCAAGCCAAAACTACATTCATGAGTCCTTGGGGGAAATTTGCATATAGGCAGATGCTGTTTGGCTTGTGCAATGCTCTAGCAACATTTCAATGTTTGGTTCTCAGTATACTTTAGTAGAAAATAAGGAATGGTGTGGAGGTTTTTATGGATGATTTATACACCAACGAAGTGAACTTTGAACAAGCATTGGACCGATTAGAGAAAGTGCTGAAACAATGTGTTGAAACCAACCTAAGGCTCAATTGGTAGAAAAGCCACTTAATGGTCTAAGAGGGCATTGGATTAGGGCATAAAATTTCACAAACAAGGATAGAGGTAGATCCTTAAAAAATTAAAGTCATCCAAGGAATCACTTGTTAACCTGAAATTGTAAAAGATGTCCGATCATTCCTTCGACATATGGGATATTATAGATGTTTCATAGAGAACTTTTTGAAGATTGCAAAATCATTGGTAGAATTAACAAAAAAGGATGTACCCTTTGAATGGACCAAGGAATGTGAGTTAGCTTTCCATACCTTAAAGCAAAAGCTCATAGAAACACCCATTCTACAAGCTCCTGACTAGTCCAGACTGTTCCATATAATGACTGACGTGTCCAATTTTTCTTTAGGAGCTATACTTACACAGTTAGATGACCAAAAACATCCTTATTACGTTCACTATGCAAGTCGAAGCATTGCTGGTACACAACTCAACTATACCACAATAGAAAAAGAGTTAGTGGCCATGGTGTTTGCACTAGAGAAATTTAGGCACTCTGTATTAAGCTATAAGGTATTTGCACACATAGATCATAGTGCAATTTGGTTCCTTATGAATAAATCAACGGTGAGCCCGCGCATCATACAATGGCTTGTGATCTTGCAAGATTTTGATCTCACGATGGTAGATCATAAAGGCATTGAGAATGTTGTTGTTGATCATTTATCTCAGTTGCGATGGGACAACAAAGAGAATGAATACCCAATTTTTGATCGCTTCCCTGATGAACTCCTCTTTGTAGGTGTAATAAACAATCAATCATCCATAGATACAAATTGGTATAGTAGCATTCTTACTTATCTTCTCACACAAGAAATACCACAAGGGTTGGACATTAGAAAGAAACAATAGTTTCTCCACCAAGTTAAACATTTCATGGAAATCAATGGACACCTTTACAAGGTGTGTTCTAATGGCTTTGTTCGATGGTGTGTTGTCGACACAGATCAATTGTGAGTTCTTCAAGATGCTCATGAGGGTCTTTGTGGGGGTCATTACGTTGGGAGATGAACAACCATTAAAATATTGCTTTCAGGATATTATTGGCCTACATTATTTTAGGACACCCATCATTTTTTCTAATCTTGTGAGCACTGCCAATGCAATGGGGAAATGACTTCTAGAATAGAGGGTCCACAACAATGGATTCAACCCTTAGAACCCTTCGACATATGGGGTATTGATTTTATGGGGCCTATTACACTGATGTCCAATGGAAAAGCATACATTGTTGTTACTGTTGATTATTTTACAAAATGGGTAGAATCAGTCACCGTTACAAGCTGTACATCATCTACCATTGCATGATTTGTTCAACAAAAAATTGTAAATAGGTTTGTCATGCCTCATGCACTTATTTCTAATAATGGTACACATTTTATAGGTGCGACTTTTCGAAAGTTGATGCAACGCTTAAGAGTTGATCATAAACTAACTACACCATATCATCCTCAAGCAAATGATCAAGCCAAAGTCACCAATAGGGAAATCACAAAAATCTTGACGTAAACCATTAGCGAATATAGGCGAGACTGGAGCACGAAACTGAACGATGCTCTTTGGGCCTACCACCCCACATGGAAATTCCCTATAGGTTATTCTTCCTATGAGTTAGTGTACGATAAACTTCTAACACTTCCTATCCAAGCTAAGCTTCATACACTATCTACAACATGTGACCTTAACCTTGACCTTAGTCTAGTATAGAAAGAATGATTAATGAATCTTAACTTGCAAGATGAAAATTGATTAGCCGCCCTGTCATCCAATGAACTGCACAAGGCCTTTAACAAACAATGTCATGACCTAAGAATTAGAAAAGTGAAATACCAACTAGGAGATAGGGTTATTTATTGGAATCCTACACATGTGCCACAATGAACTAAATTTCAAATGCTATGGGAAGGACCTTATATCATTCATGAAACTTTTCCTTCATGGGCCATGATGATCTATAAACCTGGAAGCTTGGATAAGAAATTATTGGTCAACATCCAGCAAATCAAACCTTTCCATGAGCCCAAAATAGCTAGTACTAATACTATCTATGTTGATGGACAACCTTGCTCATTATTTCAGATCTCCTCCTTCCAACTTAGTTGTGGGGGAGATGGCCACCAATGCTAATTATTCTAATCCCTCAGTTTCTTTTATCTTTTTTTTTTTTACATATTTTTCATTTTTACTTATTTTTTTTACACCATCGTTAACATTTTTACCATTTCTTTCTCTGTTACATTTTGTTTGATTTATTCTCACTTTTCACATAATAAGTGCTCATGATGGTGGGTTGTACTAGAATGGTGTTGATTGCTAATGTTTGGTTTTTACCTTTGACTTTTTAATGTTGATGCTAAGGTATGGTTTCTTTTGATAAAATGGGCAATGAGTCCATGTCATCCATCCATTCAACTCTATGGTCTTCCTTTATTTTGGAAATGTACTGTCCCTTTTTCTAATCAAACCTATTAATGAATTTGTGGCTTGGTATTCTTCAAACCAAGGAAAGATTCAAATGGATTGAAAAGGGCGTGACTTCAAGGGGATTCGACGCATTTGTGTTGGCTATTCTCTTGGGTACTTGGATGTTTTTCATAGGTTTTCTACCATTCCACTACAAAACATCATCAGGAAGTTGACCCAGTCAAATAAGTCTTTACATGGTGTGGTTCCCATCCAAAAATCCAAAAAATCCAAAAAATTAAAAAAAAAACCTAGTGGAAATTCAAAGCACACTCCTTAGACATAATAAAGGAACATGGGCTACAAGCATTGGTTATGGCACTGGAAAGACATGTTACCCATGCCTGAAGGTTTCCTCTAACTAAGGCCCTTTCTGACTTCCTGCCTCTCTATTCTTCTCTTTTTGGGATGGTGGTTGCTCTGTGGAAGCATACTTGTTGCTTCAAGAGGATGGGTTGGTCAAGTGTGTTGATGCGAGGTCATTAGATATGGCTAGTTTTAATCTAGCTTTGGACTGAATTTTATTAAGTCATCTTAAAAACATAATACACAAGGGACTTTACACAACCTTGATTTTGGGATTCCATTCCATTCTCTCTTCTCTTTCCGTATTGCTTCCCGTATTTGACCTCATTGCTAGTTTTATGATTAGTCCATATCTTGGTCGGTGCATTGTTATTATTTGGTAAATTCTTGTGGGTGAATTCTTAACTATTGTCTCCATATGTCATTCCTAGAGCCTACAAACTCTTTGGCTTGTGGGATTGTCAAGGTGTAAAGGGCATGAGCCTACTTTGGGGAGGATCCACTGGCATTCCTTTTTGGTGCAATTGTTAAGTTCTTTTCTCTTAAACATTTCTTCCAATCAACTATTTCTCGTTTCTTCCCATCCATGACATCCATTTTTATTTTTCTCTTTCCTTCTATGCATTTTTATTGGCTTCCCCATTCTTATTTTTCTTATCTTCCTTTTTCTTTCATTTTCCATCCTATTGCTACTAAAGGTTCATTCTTAGTCATGGGGGCTGATGAGACGCGGTCTGCGTCGACCATGATATCGCGTACGCGATATCACAGTCAGCCACAATTTCTATAAATAAGAGGCGGCTCTCCCTTATTGGGAATCCCAGTTTTAGTGTAGCGAAGCTCTGGTAGTTTGATCCCTCCAGAGTTAGAATTTTCCCGTGTCTGCCCATAGTGTGGTGAATGTGATTGTACGGTGTCTTTATTCGAGTGTGCCGTACTTGGACACGCACATGACCGGCGATAAAGATCGAGATTACTTCATCATTGCAGCATTCACTTAGTTTATTTATTTGTTATTTATTTAATGTTATTTATTGCTTTCATAGCTCGGTGTAAGTACGACTTGACTACGAGCAACCACGGGTGTGTACAGCTAGTTAAGGAATCGGTTACTCATCGCGATTAGTCTCTCAACCCTTAAACTCCTAGAAGCGGAATGAGTACGACTTGATTACGAGCATTTAAGTGTGACTGCTTGGTAGCCCAGTGGTGTAGCTAGGGGGATCTACGCTTGGTAACCCAGTGGCGTATTTGGGGTCT
>MNCI01019902.1:0-20255 GCA_015680685.1 Gnetum montanum
ATCTTCTCTCTCTTGTTGGAATACTAGGGGAATGATGAATGATGGTTTGAGGCATGCGATGCTGGTGTCTGTAGACGGCAAGGTCAAGCTCAAAGATCTACCCTTGTACCTTGTTTGTAAGGGAGAACATGCTTGACTCCCTTCATACCAGCTTGAACAAAAATGATGAGAAAAGAGGTTGCGCACGGTACCGATGCATGTGAAATCAGTGCTTAGATGGTTGCACTGGTGAGACCCCATGGGTCTCGATGCGAGTAGTAGAACATGGAGTTCTGGCAAGCATGAGTTGCTTGTGGAGACATGGCTCTTAGGAGCATGTCCTCCCTCTCGACGTGATGTTCCTAAGTCCCTCACCAAGGGTAGTGGCCTTGGTGAGCCCTCAAAAAAAAACATGAAGGGGTGCTGAGATGCCATTCACAGAGGAACTCGGTGGGACTTGTGGAAGAGGAGTGATCTTCTTGCATAAGTTATGGGTTTACGCAAGAAGATATGTCTCTAGACCCTCAAAAGGGACGGATCTAGGGGACGCCTTCGAGACGTTGGCCCTTTGGGTTGGACTCTCCCACTCGAATAGAGAAGGGAAGTCTTGGGCTTCCTCCAGTTTCCCTTGTGTTTCATGCAACGCATTGGATGGAAGGACGTATCAGGTATTGGGGTTGGTACCTTCCTTCAAGCCTAGCGTCTAAGGAGTTGATGGATCCCCGGAATTGACGGAGTTCCGAACCCATGTGAAGTGTACACTCGAAGCTATCCTAGGCTCCGCTCCGAGGACGTCGCTTCTTTATGTGGTGGAGGATTGTGAGAGATGTCCCAAGTGGTGGTTCTCTTGGGCTCTCCCCATGGTTCGAGGGCCATGGAACACTCTGAGATGCCCTCGGGTGGCTCTCAAGTGTTATAAAATCCACCTCGGCTTGGTGGTACCAAGCTAGCAATAGGACACACTCCTGTTGCTACTCCCTTCTCTAAGTCCTCTTCTTTCCCTCTTCTCCGTGGAGAACTACATGGCCCTGATTCTACGGCGGTCGTAGATATGTAGGCAACCAAGACTGGATAGTTTTGGTGCGGTGCCATGCCACACTTTGTACCAGATCGTGAGGGATCTGGGGGTGAGGTACCTTCCTTTGTAGGTGCATCGTCTCCCCTCTCATCGATGCTTGCTTGTTTGAGGCGTATTCCCCAGGTCTTCCGCCCTAGATCCTTTGGATCTTTGTGAATTCCTTGGGGTTCCGGGCAACGTCGGGGCAACGTTGTTACATTATCACCTTCTTTGCAACCCTTCAGTGGTCAATGCATGGATTTTTCTTATATCTGCCCAACATTCCCATAGAAAATGCAATGTTAGGTCTTGTGTAGACCTAAGCTTACATTAGGATTCTAATATCTAAAGCATATGGAATGTTACTCATTTGTCTTTTTTCTAAATCATTCTTGGGGCACTGGTTCAAATTAAACTTGTCACCCTTCACAATGGATGCTATACTTGGTGAACAATCTTTCATCTAAAGCCTCTCTAAAAGTTTATTGATATAGGTTTCCTATGATAGTCTCAAAATACATCTAGATCTATCCCTATGGATCTTAATGCCACTGGCATAAGAGGCCTCACCCATATCCTTCATGTTGAAGTTCTTAGAGAGAGATTTCTTCACCTTGTGTAGAAATCCATTATCATTTGTCATAAGAAGGATATCATCCACATATAGAACAATGAAACAAATTTTTCTCCCATTGGCCTTCATTGTTCTATATGTGGATGATATCCTTCTTATGAAAAATGATAATGGATTAATGTTTGGTTTCTTATTTTTGCCACATCATTTTGGTTTGGAGAACTAGGCATAATGTACTAGGAACTAATTCCATGGTCTTGAAGAAGCTTAGTAAATTGATGAGGTGCTTGTCCATCATTAGTATATTTACCATAGTATTTACCACTTGTATTAGACCTCACTATCTTTATTTTCTTATGACATTGTTTCTCTACTTTAGCCTTAAACATCTTAAAGGCATATAAAGCTTTGTTCTTGTTATGAAATAGGTAGAGATACATATATTATGATTAGTCATTGATAAAATTAATGAAATCCCTTTGATCATACCCATTCATATTTGGACTACAAATATCTATGTGTATGATCTCTAATATATCTAAACTCCTCTTGGCATCTTTCTTTGACATGTTGATCTACTTTCCCTTTATGCAATCCACACAAGTATCAAAGTTAGTAAAATATAGGGTATTAAGTACTCCATCATTTACTAATCTCTTTATTTTATCAATAGAGATATGTCCTAATCTACTAAGTCATAACATAGAGGATTCTTCATTCATAACACATCTCTTAACACCAGCACTATCATGAACATGCATAGAAGCATAAGAAGTTTCATTTTGTAAAATAATTTTGAAAATACCATTTATTAATGTACCATTTCCAATAAGTTTAGATCTATAATATAAACTGAATACAATTTTTGAAAAATTAAAGGAAAATCCCAATGATACAAGCCTTGAAATAGAAATAAAATTCCTCAAAAAACTTCGAATATAAAATGTATTTTCCAACTTTAAAACAAAACCACTACTTAAAACTAATTTGCATGTTCTGACTACCTCCACATGTGAGTGCATCTTATTGCCTAAATAGATGCACAACTCACTTTCCATTGGCCTCCTTAGGTTTTGCACCCCCTGCAAGTAATTAGTAACATGAATTGTAGAACCAGAGTTAACCCACCACGTGTTATGACCAACATCAATCATATTATGTTCAAAGCAACTAAGTGAGAATTGAGTACCTTTATTTTCAATCCATTTCTAATATTTAGGAAAATCCTTCTTTATATGTCATTTCTTCTTGTAGAAAAAGCATCTAGATTCCTTCTTAATATCAGCTTGTGTAGGTAGTTTGCCCTTCCACTTATTTTTGGCTTGCCTCTTATTCTTTCCTTATGTAGTCATATGTACACTCTCTCCTGCTTTCATAGTAAGTCTATCCTCTTCTTGTACATACATGATCATTAGTTCATTAATTAACCATTTTTCTCTATGTGTGTTATAAGAAATCTTAAAGGGTTTGTACTACTATGGGAGTGTGTTTAAGGTGTAGTGCACAAGGAAAGACTCTAACATCTCAACCTCAAGTGTTTTCAACTAAGTCACTACATCTCTCATTTGCATGATGTTCTCATGCATGCCATGAATTTTGGTGAGCTTCATGAATGAAAATTTCATTATTAAGATGCTAGACAAAGCCTTATCTAAGGACTCAAATTGTTCATCAAATCTTGCACATCCTCATACTATTTGAATAAATCACACATACTAGTCAAGTCCTTGATCTTTATAAACATGACACAAAGGTGATTAGATTGCTCCCATTTTTCATACGAACCATCATCTAATTGGTTGATTCTTGTAATGGTAAGTGGTTCATCCTTATGGATAGCATAGTTAATGTCCATCTAGCCTAAATGAAGTAGAATCCTCTCCTTCCACACCTTATAATTATCATCCTTTAATTCGGGAATGTCACATTTAAAATCAGAGTAGTTCATAGGTTGTATAATTGCATAAATTAAAACATGCTTATGTCACTAAATTTGAGGTTAAAATACTATATGACATGTTTACCAATGTAAATCATGCAAAAATATGAATCAAATGACACAAAATTACCTATGGGCTAAATTTTAATTCAAACAAATTCATATATCCTTATGATAAAACTATAAAATTATATCCCTTTTCTTAATCCCTATGAGCAAATTAAGAAAAATAATTTAATACATCATCTTGATTAATCATATTAAATATAAGAATAATTCTTGTGGGATAAAATCTATTATATTACAAATAATTAATCATAATATAATATTTATTTACCTTATCTGATCAAAATCTCTTAATATATAGTTTTGCACAATTAAAGATGCTATGGCTACTCTTTAATTATACAAAATTATATAGGTCACTAGTCATAATTTTTATGTAGAAAAACTATGCATATATCAATATGTCACTTTATAAAGATATACAAAAAAATATGCATAACATTAATTATTTCTCAAACAAATCACCAAATTCTAACATTTCTTAAAAAATATGATAATAAACATTAGTTATTTTGGAAATATTAATAATAAGAAACTTTATTCTCATACTAGAACATAGATGGAGCTATCCTATTAGAAAATATAAACAATAATGCAGGAGTTATACTAGGAATATTGGCTGTAGAGAGCCCATGTAGGAAACATAGAGGCTACTCCACACATGTCTTAGCCTTATCAGCTGTTGTTCTAAAGCATGGGGTCCATCCTTACAAGTGGGGCACTTTCTACCACGTGGCCTGGGGACCTTTCTTAGCCTATCTTCCAAGGATAGAGGCCAAAGCACCTCACTGTTCACTCCCTCTTGTTTGGAATCTCCATCCCATAAAATTTTTCAACAGTGTTTTCAAAGTTGAAAAAGAAAAGTGTGGAGGAGATAAAAACACCCAATTATCCAGAATACTATAAAATCTAAGCATGATACCAATCCATAAGCTACATATCTATTTTAAAATATTTATTAATTTTCTTGCATATGGCAAATTCAAAATCAAGCACCATACATAATTCTGTAATAAACATTTTCTAGTCAATAATCGAATTGACTTAAATTCACCCCATTTTGGCACCATTAATAGATGAAAAATTTTCCCTAGTTTGACACCATTATAAGAGTAGCAAAATAAATATGATTAAGCATCAAGATAAAGACCAAACCTCACTCCAATACCAAATGTTGGAAAAAATTGTGTAGACAACATTGGCCAAATAAAATAATAATCAAATTTCATAAGGAATCAAAGATGTAGAAATAAATTGAAACTAACCTCTAGCCATTGATGCCTTTGCTTGAACTTGTTGTGGTGAGTGTTCTGATTCTTCTATCACACCAACGCTCAACAACAATGCTATATACAGACTCTGAGTGTTTGTGATAGGGACCAAAACTATAATGTTGCTATGATTTCTTCCAATGCCTTTGTTTTCCCATCAAGAACATTTTATAGGATAGAAAAATATCATTTACCAAATTTTCAATTTAAATGGAAAATATGAGACCACTCTTGTGGTAACTATTACAAACCATTTATTTTTCCTTAACAGTCACTTTTATGGAACCATAACAAACCATTGGTTTTCCCATAACGATCACATTTATGGAACCATTACAAAGAATTGGTTTTCTAGTAAATGGTTACATAATCAAGTTTGTCATTAAATCTTATAGAATGATAGTAATGAAAATATAAAGCAAACTCCAATAAATATGACTTGCATAAAACCTCAATTGGCATGGCAACTTTTTTTCCTCACTCATCTTTTCATACGTCTATTTTCTAGTACCACCTTTTAATCTCTACCATGAAAGGCTCCCTCTTAAGAAATACATAAGCACATATCATAGAGATTCCAAATCATCTCTATGACTTTGTTCAATACCCAAGTGACTATTCATGCTTGCATATCGAGCTATGCTAGTCAAATTTTTGTTATCCCTATAAGGAATGTGTATATGGGTGATAACATCTCTATATTTCTTTGCAAGCCCAAAATATATTATATAAACGTAATTTTCTTTCTACAAATTCCTATCAAAAAAATTTTTAGGCTTTGTATCTCAATGAAGAAAACTTCTTGAATGTAAGAATTCAACATAATTAATCATTTGGTCTACGAGCATGAGCATGATCTTAAGAGAGTTTGTGGTTGCAAAAAATTAAAAAATCCTCAATACTAGGACCTAGGAAATCATTTCCTCCTCCCCTTTTATTCATAATAATAATAATTATTATTATTCTTTCTATTATCTTCCTTTCTTGTTTACTGGTATGAATGTATGCTACCTGCCTGCTTGCTTGCTGGTTGTGCTTGACAACGAAAACATATCTTCCTCCACCCCCACCTACATTTCTTGTCCACCTAAAACATAATCAATAACAAGGTTAAGCCCATAAAGGTAGGAAAATTTGCAAGTTGTATCTAGTTTTAACCCCTCTTATGAAGCTCATTGAGTTTCTACGAGTACTTGTAGATTCTTGAGTTTTTTTTCACTGGGCGAGTAACTCCCAACTCATGAGCTAGGTCAAAAATTTATATATTTTGAAAGGGTCAAAGGGGTAAAAATTTAAATTTTAACAAGTTCTTTTTATTGTTCGATGACTTTACTGAGTAACTCACTAAGTTTGAGTTTATTTTGACAAAAATGCGTGACTTGCTAGTTTTGCCTGATCAACCAAATTTTAAGAGAATTGCATGAAAATGGAAAACAAAAAAAAATGGAAAAATAAAGAAAATGAAAAAAACAAGTTTGTAACAAGTTTTCCATGTTTACATGCACACATCAATTAATGTGTTTTATATGTTTACAAGTAACGTGTTTTCCATGTTTACATGTACACATCAAGTAACACGTTTTCCACTATTTATGCGTATATTAATGCATTAAGATGGCCTCCATATTGATTTATGCATTGGCATTGGATCTCTTAATGCATTTACACATTGGCATTGGGCCTCTTCTTTTTTATAATTTCTCATGATAGCCGATTTTATGGCCTATAAATTCATTCATGATGGGAGAACAAAGTCACCATGGATCCCAATAGGATTGTAGTTCAAGTCCCTTTCACAAATGCTTAAAGGTTGCATACATCATTTTTGTAGAGCGCCAATGTGAAAGAAAAATTCGAATGCCAAATTTAATTCAAGGCATCAATGGTTGGAGGTTAGTTCCATTTACTTTGGCATTGTGCATTTCTAGTTATCCATGCATGTGAACTTCTTGTGCCATTTGCTTCCACATTGTCCATTTCTAGTTATCTATACATGCCAAATGTTTGTGCAATCACCAAATTTTGTCTTATATTTGGTATCAATGCTTCATTTCTATCTTTTTCTTAATGCCATTACTAGTTAGTAATTATAAGGCCCATTTATTATTATGATGGACATCCTTATAAAATTACTAACCTCTATGGCATTGTTTTGTGAGGGTTCCTTCTTTGGCAAGGCATTTAGGTGATTTTGGGGTTTTGAACTATGCATAAAGTTGTTTTATTTAAAGAATATTAAAAATTTTTTGATGCATAATTTTTCCTACATAAAATTATAACTTGTGATCTTTATTTTTGTATGATTAGAGAGTAGCCACAACATCTTTAATTGTGCAAAATTGTTAAAAGTTTTGGATCACATATGGAAAATTAAATTGTGATTAATCATATGTAATATAATAAACTTTATCCCATAGGAATTTTTATTGCATTTAATATGATGAATTAGGATGATATGTTAAATTATTTTTCTTAATTTTCCCACGGGGATTAAGAAAAGAAATATAATTTAACAGCTTCATCATAAGGATATATGAATCTATTTAAATTAAAATTTAGCTCATAGGAAATTTTATGTCATTTAATTTATATTTTTACATGATTTACATTGGTAAATATGTTTTTTGGTATTTTAACCTCAAATTTAGTGATATAAGCATGTTTAATTATGTAGTTGTACAACTTGTAAGCTACTCTGATTTTAAATGTGACATTCCTAAATTAAAGGGTGATAATTATAAGGTGTGGAAGGAGAGAATTATTCTTCATTTAGGTTGGATGAACATTGATTATGCTGTCCATAAGGATGAATCACCTACCATTACAACAACTAGCCATCTGGATAATATTGGTAATTATAAAAAATGAGAGCGATCTAATTGTCTCTATGTCATGTTCATAAAAATCAAGAACTTAACTAGTATGCATGGTTCACTAGAACAATATGATAATGTGCACATTTTATTAAAAGAAATTGATGAGCAATTTGAGTCATCAAAAAAAGCATTGGCTAGAACCTTAATAATGAAGTTCTCATCCATGAAGCTCACCGAAATTCATGGTGTGAGTGAGCACATCATGCAAATGAGGGATATATCAGCTCAACTCAAAACACTTGAGGTTGAGATGTTAGAATTTTTTTCTTATGCACTACATCTTAAACACACTTCCATCATAGAACAGAACCTTTAAGACTTCTTATAACACACATAGGGAAAAATGGTCAATCAATGAACTAATGATCATGTGTTTTCATGAAGATGGTAGACTTGCAATGGAAGAGAAAGAGAGTGTGCATCTAGTCACACAAGAAAAGAGCAAAGAACAAGCCAAAGGCAAGTGGAACATAAAATTTCTTGCATAAGATGATATTAAGAAGGAATCTAGATGATTTTTCTACAAAAGAAAGGGCACATAAAGAAGGATTGTTCTAAATATCAAAAATGGCTTGAAAAGAAAGGTACTCAACTCTCACTTGTTTGTTTTGCATATAATACGGTTGATGTTGGTCATGACACATGGTGGATTGACTCTGGTTCTACAATCCATGTTACTAATTCCTTGCAAGGGGTGCAAAACCTAGAGAAGCCAATGGGAAGTGAGTCATGCATCCATTCAGGCAACAAGATGCACTCATATGTGGAGGCAATCAAAACATACAAATTATTTTTAAGCAATGGTTTTGTTTTAGAGTTGGAAAAGACATGTTATATTCCTAGTTTTTCAAGGAATTTAATTTCTATTTCAAGGCTTACATCATTGGGATTTTCCTTTAATTTTTTAGATACTATATTCAATCTATATTATAGATCTAAACTTATTAGAAATGGAACATTAACAGATGGTCTTTTCAACATAAATTTATAAAAGGAAACTTCTTATACTTCTATGCATGTTCACTCTAGCATTAAGAGATGTGTTGTGAATGACGAATCCTCTATGTTGTGACATCGTAGTTCAGGACATATCTCTATTGAGAGAATAAAGAGATTAGTAAATGATGGAGTACTTAGTACTCTAGATTTTACTAACTTTGATACTTGTGTGGACTTCATAAAGGGAAAGAAAACCAATATGTCAAAGAAAGGTGCCAAAAGAATTTTAGGTATACTAGAGATCATGCATATAAATATTTGTAGTTCAAATATGTACGCATATGGTGAAAAGTGTTTCATTACCTTTATTGATGATTACTCATTATATATGTATCTTTACCTACTTCATAACAAGAGTGATGCTTTAGATGCCTTTAAGGTGTTTAAGGTTGAAGTAGAGAAATAATACAATAAGCAAATAAAGTTAGTGAGATTTAATAGAGGTGGTGAATAATATGGTAGATATACTAATGATGGATAAGCACCTGGTCCATTTGCTAAGTTTCTTCAAGAGCATGGAATTTTTACCCAGTATACGAAACCTAGTTCTCCAAACTAGAATGATGTGGCAGAAAGAAGAAACCAAATATTATTTGACATGGTGCGAAGTATGCTTAGTAGCTCCAAGCTTCCTAAGTCCTTATGGATTGAAGCTCTCAAGATAGTGGTGTATATATTAAACTGAGTTCCAACCAAGCTTGTCTTAAAGACACCATTTGAATTATGGAAAGGTTGGAAACTGAGTTTGCAACATATATGTGTTTGGGAATGCCCATCTGAAGTAAGAGTCTATAATCCACAAGAAAAGAAGCTAGACCCAAGGATCATAAGTGGGTATTTCATTGGATATTTTAAACAGTCTAAGGGACATAGATTTTATTACCCATCACCTACTACTATGTTTGTGAAATTAAGGATTGCTACATTTCTTGAGAATGACTTGATTAGTGGGAGTAGTAGATCTTGGAACATTGTTCCTAAGATAGATCATACAGATGCTCAACCCACTACTTCAAATGATAGAATGATTATTGTGCATAGTATGTCTAGAACACAAATGCGTAATGAACAACAACCAGTCATTGAAGTTCCACAAACTGCTAATCAAGAAGCAGTAGATCTAGCTAAACAATAGATACCAGAACCTGTTGAACAACCTATTGAACATCATGATCCTCAAGAGAATGATGAACCAACATTAAGAAGATCTACTAGAGTAAGGCAATTAGCGATTCCTAGTGACCATATGGTGTATCTATAGGAGTCTGAGTATAACACAGGAGTTGAAAATAATCTTGAAATGTTTTTACAAGCCATGAGCTGTAAGGAATCTAACTTGTGGTATGATGCCTTGAAAGATGAGATGAACTCTATGTCATCTAATGGATTCTTGGATCTTGTCAAGTTGCCTAGTGGTGTAAAAGCCATTGGATGCAAATGGGTCTTCAAGACTAAGAAAGACTCATTCAGCAACATTGAAAGATATAAGGCAAGACTTCTTGCTAAAGGGTTCACTTAGAAAGAGAAAATAGATTATAAGAAGAGCTTTTCTCTTGTATCTAAGAAGGACTCTCTTCATGTTATCATGGCATTAGTTACCCATTTTGATCTTGAATTACATCAAATGGATGTAAAAACAACATTCCTTAATGGTGATTTAGAGGAAGAGGTTTATATGAAACAACTTGAGGGATTTTTCTCTAGTGATGGTGAGAAATTGATATGCAAGCTTAAGAAATCCATATATGGATTGAAATAGGCCTCTTGTCAATGGTACTTAAAATTCCATGATATCATCACTTCATTTGGTTCTAAAGAAAACATCATGGATCAATGTATATACCAAGAGGGTTAGTGGAAGAAAAATCTATTTTCTTGTTCTATATGTGGATGATATTCTTCTTGCAAAAAATAATAGTGGATTTCTATACGAGGTGAAACATTTCCTCTCTAATAATTTCGACATGAAGGATATGGTGAGGCATCTTATGTCATTGGAATTCAGATCCATAGGGATAGATCTAGATGTATTCTAGGACTATTGCAAGAAACCTATATCAATAATGCTTTAGAGAGGTTTTAGATGAAAGATTGTTCACCATGTATAGCACCCATTGTGAAGGGTAACATGTTCAATTTGAATCAATGCCCTAGGAATGATTTAGAGAAAAGTGTATGAGCAAACTTTTGTATGCTACAGCTGTTGGAAGCCTTATGTATGCTTAAGTTTGCATAAGACCTGGCACTGCATTTGTTGTGGGAATGTTGGATAGATATTAGAGTAATCCAAGTATTGACCACTAGAGGGATACAAAGAAAGCGATGAGGTACCTACAAGGTACAAAATATTACATGCTTATGTATAAACAAAATGACTCCTTGGAGGTGACTGGCTACTCCAATTCAGACTTTGCTAGCTATGTTGATTCATGAAAATCAACATCTGGTTATGTTTTTATGCTAGCTGAAGGAGCTATATCATGGAGGAGCAAAAAGCAAACTTTGGTTGCTACTTCCACCATGGAGGTAGAGTTTGTTTCTGGTTTTGAGGCTACTTCACATGGTGTATGGTTAAAGAGTTTCATATCAGGGCTTAGAATTGTGGATTCTATATCTAGGCCATTAAGAATGTTTTGTGACAATTCAATTGCTGTCTTTATGGCTAAGAATAATAAGAGTGGTAGTCAAAGTAAATACATTAACATAAAGTACTTAGCCATAAGCGAACACATTAAGGAAAACAAAGTGTTCATTGAGCATATACACATTGAATTACTGATAGCTAATCCTTTGACAGAATGAATGGCACAAAAGTCATTTAAGGATCATGTAGTTTAGATGGAACTTGGTTCCATAATGTAATTTGTTGTATGTACAACTTTATAGTCTTAATAACACTCTTATTCAATTGTGCTTTTTTCTTATATAACTCGGGCATATAGTTATGAAAGAGAAAATTCACACATGGTAGGACCTAGAATGAACATTGGTTTATTCATAAAGCTAGTTACCATATAAGGAATTATGTTTAAGAGATAATGCATTGTAATACATGGAAGAGAATACTCACATTAAGAGGAACTATCATCATGATTCATGCATTTATTTCTTGAACTCTGGACTTGATTAAATATGGAGACCAAGTGGTAGATTGTAACATGTGTTGATGTGTACACATCAAGTAATGTGTTTTCCATGTTTATGTGTACACATCAATTAATGCCTTTTTCATGTTTACAAGTAACGCGTTTTCCATGTTTACGCGTACACATCAAGTAACATGTTTTGCACTATTTATGTGTACCTTAACACATTAAGGTGACCTCCATATCCATCTATGTGTTGGCATTGTGTCTCTTAACATGTTTATGTGTTGGCATTGGGTCTCTTAACTTTTCTAATTTTTCATGGTAACCAATTCCAAGGCCTATAAATTCATTCTTGATGGAAGATCAAAGGTACCACGAATCACAATAGGATTGCAGTTCTAGTTCCTTTCATAGACACTTAAAGGTTGCATACACCATTTTTGTAGAGTGCCAATGTGAAAGAAGAATCTAAATGCCAAGTTTAATTTGAGGCATCAATGGTTGAAGGCCAGTTCCATTTTCTTTGGCATTATGCATTTTTAGTTATTTATGCATGCAAATTTTTTTTGCAATCCACAAATTTTGTCTTACAGATCAACTAGATTTTAAGAGAATTGCATGAAAATGAAAAAACAAAAAAAAAGGGAAAAAAGGTTTATGTAGATGAAACCCATCCTAAAGCAACTAATGCAGCTAGAGACAAACTTAGATAAAGATACTAGTAGGAGCATACCAAGAAAATTCATAAGGCCATAAAATTTTTTGCTAAAGATGAAATTCCAAAGCACGTAGACCGCAATCCCATAATGGCTTTACTACTGGTCATCCTTGCAAACTCTGCCACTGTGAAAAATTTTAAGAAAAAAATATTTAAAAAAATTTAGGTCACAGAGTCCTTATCCATGTAGCCTTGTACAAGGTTGTGCAGCCCATTCCAAGGCCACACAACTAGTATTGGACCATGAAGACCTATACAATGTTGTTGCACCTTTCCCCCACCACCATTGCTGAATCCCCCACACCTTGCCCCATCTATGCCTCTATCGCTGCCCATCTACACTGCATTGGCCTTACTTGCCTATAGTTTCCACCATGCCTCCTCCTACCACACCTATCACTTGTCTTGTGCTCCTTGTCTACGGTTGAAATCCTTGTCACATTTTCCACCATAATTCTCACCATGTTCCACTACTGCTATGCAAGCCATTTACACCATTGTTGTAGCCAAAAAGTCTACCATAATTTTCAGTTGCCCATGATGCTTGCTGACACTGCCAATGTTGGGAAAAGCTACCTTCTCGAGCACCATGAACACTACCAGCATTAAAAAAATCCCCTCCTCAGGCCCCCATGGATACCATTGGAATCAAAAATAGTTGCCTCCCCCAACACCTATAGACACCATTAGTGTTGAGAAAATTTGCCTCCTGTAATAGCCATGAACACCACTTAAATCATAAAAAGTCAACTCCTTCAATGTCCGTGGATACCACCAACACCTAAAAACGTTGCCTCCTCTAGTCCCCATGGACACCATTGGGGTCAAGAAAAGTCACCTCCTTCGACACCCATGAACACCAGCAACACTAAAAAAATCCATCTTTGTTGACACCTATGGCACCTGGAGACACCATCAATGTTGTGGAAAATCCACCTCCTTCAACACCTATAGACACCATCAACACTGTGCAAAACCACCTCCTTCAGTAGTCTTGGCCACCAAAAAATTATTATTACTTGACAAAAATTTTCCCAACAATTGATGAAAATGCTCAAATTGTTAAATAGCAAAAAAAATTTAAATTAACATTTCGAAGAGAAAAATATAAATATTTAAAGGTGAAAAATTTTGACAAGAAATTCAATTGATGTTTTGGCAGCACATGAGATAAAAATTCTATAATTAATCGTGCTCATTTTAGAGTAATACTAGGAGGGGTGATCTCTTAAAAAGTCTCATTTTACATGCCAAAGGTTTTGGACCTCAAAAGCCATAACTTTTAATTTTAGAAGCCTTTTTTAGTGAACAAAGAGTGGTTTCCTATAGATTTCAACCTTTTGGACACAATGGTGGAGTTGGATCTACCTCATGAAGCTCCAAAAATAAGTTTTCATTTCTTGCCCAACATGGTGCCTCAAGACCTTCAAAGTCTCTATTTTAGCATAACTTGGGCATACAAGGTTGATTTCTAAAATATAAATAGTCATTTCCAACAATTTTCACCCTTCCAAACGCAATGGTGAAGTCAAATTTATCATCTGGTTAATTGATAATTCAATGATATCATAAAATGTGCCTTAAAAGGCCACAATCATGCCTAACAATTTAATTTTTTGGATTATCAAATTTGACCTTTTGGTTCTTAACCTTTGTAGATAGTCTTAGCTTTCTAACCGCTAGTTTATCATTAGTTACACTATTAGAGATAGTGTCTTAAGGTGAGTAGAAAGATCACTAAAGAGTCTAGATAATGTAGCTAGTTGTTACCGACAAAGATTAGTTGATGAATATATTGGTGAACTAGAACAGTCAAGAAGACATATATCAATTTTTCTTATAACTAAATCATATGGCAGAACAACATGGAGAGTCATAATCTCATTCCAACAAGGTGTATGATATCAATAAAGAGTAATGACCCAAAAGAGAATACAAGAATAAGAATGAAAGTTGCAATATATAGTGTACTAGCAATATCCCTAGCTAGTAAGAGACAACATGCACTATGTCCACCATGGGCCTTGGATTGAGATGAATATTGATATCCACACATCTTAGCAAAGTTAAAAGAATTGGATGTTGATGTCTTATGCCTATAAGAAGTCTTTCCATGGGAATTCCTATACCAATTCCAACTAAACTTGCGGAAGATGGGATATAGAGGTATTTATAAGCAAAAATATTTTTGTGGAAGTTCTACTTTTGAGCCATATAGATTAGCCTATTGCAAAAATCACAACATGGATAGTTGCATGATCTTTCTTAAAGAAGCTAAGTTTGAATTAGCACAAAGATTCAAATGGAATTTAAAAGATATGATTTTTGAAATCCTAGAACTTTAAATCATGGGAAAAAAAAAAGAATGACCAAGGTTTTAGAGAAACCACATAGCTTTGGCAATGATTCTAAAACTCTAGTTGTCAAAAATATATGTATGTATGATTAACATATATTTAATTGCCAAATTAACATGTTCAGATGTCAAATTGTGCTAGGGAGCATACTTGATTAAGAAAATAGAGGAAAGTTTGAAGATTAAGTCATTTTTAAGATATACCAATACAATGCCAATTGTCCTTTGTGGAGACTTAAATGTGAAAGTTGGAAGTAATGTTTATCGATTCTTAAAATATGAATGCATAAAGAATTCCTTGCAAGATGAACCCAATTTCAAGAAAATGTTTCCATCAATTCAACATGAAATTCTATTGGCTAGTGCATATTCTACTTACTATGAATCTTCAACAAATAAATTAGATCTCAAAATTTGGAAAGAAATGATGTTAATGGATAATACTCATCAAGAAGCATAGTTTAGCAATTACTCTGCCATGATTAATGAAGATGGATCAACAACATTCTTCATTGAGACCCTAGATTATATTTGGTATGATGTTCAATTCTTCCAAGTTACCAAGTTACTAGATTTGATTTCTAAAGAAGAAGTTGAGAAAAATCAAGATTAAGCCCTTCCATCTTGAACAAGACCATCTAATCATAAAACACTTATAGTAGAACTACAACTACTTCCATTAATTCCTAAGGTTGATCAAGATTAAGAAGTATCTTAACCTTACTTTTATTTATGATTTTCATAATTTTATTTATTATTTAATATATATTTTAATTAGATAAGTAAGAATTTCTATGGTAATGCAAGTTGAGAATAAAGATTTGCCCTACCTTCACTTAGATAACTAGATATGAGTTGCACTTTGTGTGATCCCAATTAGAACTAGTGATTGGTGGTTGGTAGATCTCTAATTCAACTCTTGTCATTACCTTAGAAAATAAGGTAAGTATTGATAAAATAATATTTAATGCTTATATATATATATTCTTTTGACATATATTTTTTTGCAGAATAAGCAAGCGACAACTTCAAGCCTAAAGGAGAAACCAAATTATTGAAGCATAAAATCATAAAAAGGAGCATTTAAACTGGAAAAAGATAGTAAATATGGACTCGTTCGAGGATGTACAAAACCTATGGAGGGTATATTATAATGTCCCCATTCCTAAATGTTACTGTTGCAAAACAAAGATGGTGCTTCTTCATAATAAGTATCATCATTATCATAACAAGATCCAAAAGGGCATGTTGTAGTAATGGATGTGTCTTTTGAGGTGTCCTTTAGGGGTTTTACCTAAGGTATTTATGCTTGGGCATAGAGGTCATATGAAGATGGAGTTGTGGAGCTGGTAAAGGCAAGTAATGGGTGCTAGGTGAAGTGAGACAAGAAGAGGACTAGCCATCCCTTCTAGCCAATTATATGCCTAACCATGATGGTAGTGCTAGATTGCCTCTAAGGGATAGATGTCGAAGGAGTAAAACCCAAGGAACACTCTCAGAGCACAATCCAACTACACTGTTTCACATTAAAAAAGAATTCTTCTATTTTTTTCTTTTACATTTTCTCTATTATTTTCTTTACACATAATGTCAAATGTTACATATATTTGATATTTGGTATATTATCTTTTTACAGATTATGTCTAATATAATATACATTTAATGTTTTCCATGACCTCTAGGAACGGGATGTTAGCTGAAATGTAACCATAGACATGATAGTGATAACACTGAATGTCATTCTCTTTTTTCATCCTTTTTGTCATTACTCAAGGTTGTTTTTCTTATACTTTCTATTAAGAATTCTATTGAATTTCTTTGATAGAAGGACCATTTATTTCTCATTTATACCATATAAATTAGCATCTTCAACATCATTGAAAGATTTTAGTGTAATGTTTTTCTTTGATGATTCAACATCATTATCCTTAAATTAGACTTCAAAATAAAGAAAGTAGAATGATGCATTGGGATCTCATAATAGATTAGATTGGATCTAATACAAGCATAGATCATGCAAGAGGTATAGTAGTAAGGAAATATAAATATAATAAAGGAATATTTTTCTCAGTTCAGCTCTTTTCTTATACATTTAACCATTTTCCCAAAGGTCACTATAGTATTTGTTGCTATTTTTATACCATTTTCCATCCAACAATCCATCTCTACTAGATTATTAATAATCATGAGAGCTATGATGTTTTGGGATGAACACTTCATTCTTGGAGATAAATGGTAGCTTTTGCTCCTTAACACTTTACTTATTTTACAATGGTAGAGGGCATGTTTTGATTTTTAACCCTTTTTATTTTTATCATTTATTCCCTAAAAGGTTAACCTTAACCAAGGTTAGTTGACCTATGCCTAAGTTAGTAAATCTTAAGAATGCTCCTTTTCTTCAACTATGATATTTTCATTGACTTGGGTTGGACAACCTATGCAAGGACTACTTGATCTTAAGAGTGATGCATTTTCTTCCAATAGAAATTTACCAGCTCTTAGGTTGATCAACCTAAAGTGAGGTTTGATTAACCAAAGGATGATTTTGATGACCAAAATATTGTTGATTTTGACAATAAGCTCAACCATTCGAAGCATGTACAAGACATCTTCCTCCACAATAATCATCATATATTTTGATATTCCAAATCTTTAGTTTGATCAACATGTAACACCCTTGTTCTATACTCCTTGACCATAGCATGTGATGAGTGGCGAGGTACCCCTACACTCAACCATATGAATACAAGCGTAACATGTGTGATCCGGTTGAACTCCGCAGACTAAGTGCCTACACGCCTCATGGAACACTTAAGGTTAACTATTTTTTGTCTTCCTAGACTTACTTGTATTTGTCACGGTGTATGGTTAAGTAAGTCTGAGGTATATGATTTTTATAGCTTTCTATGTTTTATCTCCTATTCTATTGAGGTGAAGGGTTGAAGAGACTAATTACTAACTCTAACTAACTAACTAAGTCTAAATTAACCTAGCATTAGCATTCGTTCCCACTTACCATTCACACACTAAACCAATGCAACTGTGGTTACTAAACGCTAGTCGTTGCTGGGATCACCATGCGTAACGCACGTGCTCGAAGCAGTCATACTGAGGCACTTAACTAGGAGAGAAGGGTTGAGAAAGATTTAATAACTAATAAAGAATTTAAATGACAAATAATAAATAACAGTGAATAAAATCCTAATTAGCCTATTCCATGCACTGCAAGGTTTATCCAAGAAGCTCGTCTTTATTTCCATACACAAACTTGTATTCAGGTACAATGTTTGCTTGAATAAAGATTCGTTCACTTTAGGACTCCTACTGCTGGCACATGGAAAAATATTCTATCTCTAGAGTGATCAATCTACCAGAGTTTCCCTACTATCTAGCCTAGAATGAGAAAACAAGGAAGAGTCACCTCTTATTTATAGATATGACGGTGCACCACGATATCACGTCCCATCATACCTCCATGACTAAATGAAAAATCATCCTCAAGTTCTTTATAATAATATCGGGAAGGTATGGGATTATTGACTTAATGGAACTAATTGGATGACATGTGAACAGATCATCATTATAAGACACAACAAAATTGGTATTCATGACAACAAGGGTGAATACCTTATTACATTGACATCAGGCCTCATTTGGTAGCTTGAGAAAGAGAGAGAGAAAGAAGTTTTGTTACTGCCAACGCCAAGATTGTGTCTTTTGTTGTCCATCCGTAAGCACATCATCGATCTTGCTCCTTGCATAAATTTTTGAGCATTGCTTCATTCCAAGTGTTCCCTCCAGATGCAATCCGTTGTTGCATGATCGCCATCTACACACACAACATAGTCTTATATTAGCAAGGGTAATTGAATCATCATGTAATTGATACCTTGCTTTGGTGTAAGTCCATTGGCTAGGTTGTGGTATAGCTGATACAAATCTAGAGATATATTAATGATGACTATCGAAGGTATAGGGGTTAGGAAAAAATCAAAAAAATCGAGGCTAGGAGAAATTTGAAAAAATCAGGCCCTGTACCCCCATGACTAATCACCAACCTCCGATAGCATTAGAATGGAGAAAGAAAATGAATAAGAAAGATAGATAAAAAGGGACAACTATGACATCGATGAGATGGATGTCAAGATGGAAATGAACAAAATAAAATAGATTACAAAAATGTTAGGGAAAAGAAGTTAACTGGTGCACCAAATAGGAATGTCAGTGGATCCTCCCCAAAGCAGACTCATGTCCTTAATGCCCTAACAAACCCACATTTAGAGAGTCTGTAGGCTTTGGAAATGTTATTTAGAACAAGAGTTAAAGTCTTAACCATGAGAATTTACCAAAAATGAAACAATGCATCAACCAAGATATACACTAATGATACAACCCGCAATGATGTGAATAATGGAGAGAAAGGTGGAGAGAAGAGAATGGAATGGAATCCAAAGAACAAGATGGTGTACAGCCCCTTGTGTGTTTCATGATTAATGTGACTTGAAAAATCTCATTCCACCTCTAGCCTCAAACCAACCACGTCTAGTGACTTTACATCAATGCATTTGGCTAATCCATCCCCTTGAATAACAAGGATGCTTCCCCCAAGAGTCACCACCATTTTAGTGAAACAAGGAGGAGAGAATGGGAAGCGAGAAGGGCCTTAGTTAGAGGGAAAATTTTAGTTCCATAACCAGTGCTTGTAATCCAAGTGATTATTTCATCTAAGGGGTGTGCTTTGAATTCTCACTTTTTTCTTCTTTTGTTTTTTTGGTTTTATGTGTTTATGCGTGAGAACCACACCATGCAAAGACTTGTTATTTTTATTTGCTCAGCTTCCCGATGATTGGGTGACGTTGAAATGGTAAAAAAACTCAAGAAGAAAACATTCAATCACCCAAGAGAATGGCCAACACAAATGCATCAAGTTCCTTTGAAGTCACACCCTTTTCAATCCTTGAGTCCTTCCTTAGTTTGAGAAATTCCTAGTCACTAATTCGTTAGAGTTCTTATTTAGAAGGGACTGTACATTTCCAAGCCAAGAGAGACCATAGAAACTAGTGGATGAATGGATGAAGTGAATTCATTTCCTACCATATCAAAAGAAACATTCCTTAGTATCAAAATCATGACTTAAAGGTAAAAACCAAACATTAGCAATCAATATGAAAATAGTTCATACCATCATGAAGAACACTTATTAGGTAACAAACTTATAGGGTGGATAACACACACACACACACACACACAAAATGAAAAAGTATAACGATGTTGAAAAATAAAAAAAAAAGAAAAGTTAAAGAAATTTGTAAAAAAATGTAAGACAAAAAC
>MNCI01019902.1:20419-110902 GCA_015680685.1 Gnetum montanum
AGGGTGTCTACTACTTGTTGTGTGGTTGCTACATACAGGCATCTTTGTTTCAAAGTATCAAGGGCACACCTGTTGCATGGAGGCATTTCCTTTATGTCATCACCCAATGAATCATTGTATGTGATGCATGGAACTTTCCTCTTCTCGATCTTTCCATAAATGTTTACCTTAGAGATTTCCAAGGAAAGATTACGGATCCCTAGGTACACATCTATCGTACTTAGCCATGGCCTTTCCATTATAATTGGGAAGTCCCCTTCATTGTTGTTAACTTCTATCACCAGGACATCAACTGGGTAAGACCAACCACACATAGTGGTAACAATGTCCTCCACCAATCCCAAGGGAATGGTGATGGACTGGTCTACTAGCTCTAGTTGAATGTTGCTCTTTTTAAGTTGGGGCAGGTTCTAGGCTTGATACATTTCTCATGATATTAAATTGACTCCAGAACCTAAGTCAAGAAGATCCTTATGTGGTTTTTTCCCGGTGACTTGTAGATAGATTAAGGGGCTTCCAAGGTTAGATAGTTTCCTAGGAAGGTGGCCTACCTTGATCCAGTCGGTTACGGTATGCATTAACATAACCGTATGTGTACAGCTTTGTTATTGGACTGAAGGATGCTTCGAAGTCTTGTATGTTGGGGGAGTGATCATAGATTCAACCACTTTTTGTTGTGAGAGCTTGTCTAGGCTTCTAGTTCTAAAGAAAGGTCTTTTCTTTTTACAATCGTCAAAACCAGTAGCAGGTTGAATGTTTACAGCTCTCACAACGTTACGTTGCTGCGGTTGAGTGGGGAGTTCCCCTTGCATTGTTGGAGCAGGTTGTATGGGAACTATAGGTGGAAGAGGTGTGGATGGATTTGGAGGATGGAATGAATGTGAAATGTCTCCCAGAGGAGAAGGAGTCCTCCTAAAGTACTCCCAAACTTGGTAGTGACACTGGGGAGTTGCATGACCCATGGAGTCACTTGGAGAAACCAGCTGCTGCACATAATAACCATATGGATCAGGCTGCTGGTAAGGGTACTGTTGTTTTGATGGTGTCATCCCCCATGACTATGGGTATTACCACTGCTAATGTTTCCTGATGGGTTGTGACGGAGTTCCACTTGGATCGTGTGTTAACGGTTGGTGGAACTACCTTGGGTTACCTTGAGGATAAGGTAACCTTCAGGGTGTTTTCCATTGGTTAAGTCTCGGATTAAGTGCATACACCCTAGACTCTTATAGATGTGAGATGATTGAACAACATCCCTTAGGATGGTCATATTGGCAGATCTCACATCCACTGTCATTTTCTGTGTCTGAGTCCACAACCTCATCAGAGATAGTAATTTTCCCCTTATCCTTGTTATGTGTAGGGCCTGAATCTTGCCTCTTTTTCTTATCTTTGTCACTACTTTGTTCCACCTTAGACTATTCTATGATTTTTAAGACAGTTTCAAGTCTAGAGTCTAAGGAATCCCATAATTGATCCACCTTAGCCAATACTTTTGAATCGGCAAGGTTTTTCTGTTCACCAACTCTTCAAGTGGTGACTCATCCTCTTCATCGCAAAATTTCACTTCCTTCTTTCAAAGAGAGGGATCACGGTTATATTCTTCCACGCTTTCCCTTTTTCGTAGCTCTTCTTCTTCTTTTCCTACTTGTTCCAACAAGTGATGTATCTCTTGGGATCTAAGTTCTGATAATCTCCCTTGGGCATAAGTCCCAAGGGTTCTCCTAGTTTCATACCTTAGCCCATCTATGATGTGGTGAAGTTGATCTCGCTGTGTGTAACCATGGCCTGAGCAATGATGTAACAATGCGTAGTAGTGGCCCATGGTAGCATCCAAGGGTTCATGAGTACCTTACTTCCATCCTCGGATCTACTCTGGAGTACGTTTGATATTTATCGTTAAAGAGTTCTAACATCGTACTCCACCTCCTAATGGTTTCCGGTTCTAAGGACTGGTACCAACTCTCTGCTTCCTTTGTGAGTGTGCTAGGGAACAACTTGAGTTTCTACCACTCATTCTCTTTATTTTGCAAGGCGCAGGCATCATGGAATGCCTGTAAATGATGTTGTGGATCAACGTTGTATCCCCCTTCAAAGTGTGGAATATTTTTAATGTCTAAACTCTTGATCCGACTATCTCTTAAATGCCTTGTTGGTATTCTCACTACCTCCATTATATTTATCATGCTTTGGGTAGCAAGTATGGGCTCATCATGATCATCTCTTTCATGACGTCTATGATGTCTTCATTGTTCCCTACTTTCCCTTCATTCATGCCCTTATCCTCTCTCTCGACTCTTTCATTAAGGTCTCTCATTGTGCCTCCCTCTATCCTCACTATTATGCTCTCTATGATTTCACCCAGAGGTGGAAGGAGAGGATGAATGATGTGAAGAAGGGGAAGAAGAAGGAGAACCATCATCGTGACGATGTTTCCTACCTTCTCTTCTATGGCTACGGCCCCGATCGTGATGACGATCTAAGTACCCGTCCTTGTCATATGTTGTTATTCCCTCAGTGAATAGTTGGTGTTCACGGGGATCAGAACTAGGGTTGTGTATCGTGGATCATAGGTTCTGATACCCTACCTCCTCACTATTATTAGAAGAAGGAACATCTTTCTATAGAGAACCTATTATAAGTGGTTCACCATCTCTGATTTCACTTAGGATGTGTAGGAGCTCTTTGCCCTTCAACAGTGTATGTTGGCTCTCCTGCCTTAAGTCCCTTATACATTGTGCTGCTGTGGGATGATAATCCCTTGTGTCAAAATTACCTATAATGTATTCAGCATAGAGATGAGTCATGTTGATCTGTGCAAGAGCATGGAGGAGCATGTTGGGGATGGCATGATTTGGAGGTAACACTATGTTACCCTGCAAGTTTGTCCAGCACATTTGTTCATCCTAATGGAGGATAAAAGTAAATTTAGGTATATACTCATCGGGATGAGTATATACCACCCTATATTGTTAAGGAACTGGCAGATTTAGGTTATGCATTTTTTATTGCCGACTGTTCTTTGTATTATCCCTAGGTGGTGAATTGCTCTTGTGAGAAGAAGAAGAAGACATTATGTCTTATCGGTGTGCTATTTAACCATTATATAATTTTTTGTTTAATTAACCCTAAGGGTTCATTTAAGCTCCCAATGATGTGAGTGATTTCCTATGTTCTACTTAATGCACAAACACTTAGTCCCTAACAACGGCGCCTATAATGAGTGGCGAGGTACCCCTACACTCAACCATACGAATATGAGCATAACATGTGCGATCCGGTCGAACTCTATAGACTAAGTGTCTACACACGTCATGGAACACTTAAGGTTAATTATTCGTTGTCTTCCCAGACTTACTTGTATTTATCACGGTGTATGGTTAAGTAAGTTTGAGGTACATGATTTTTATAGCTTTTTATGTTTTATCTCCTATACTATTGAGGTGAAGGGTTGAAGAGACTAATTACTAACTCTAACTAACTAACTAAGTCTAAATTAACCTAGCATCAGCAACCGTTCCCACTTACTATTCACACCCTGAACCAATGCAACTATGGTTACCAAACGCTAGTCATTGTTGGGATCACCACGTGTAACACATGTGCTCAAAGCGATCATACTGAGGCACTTAACTAGGAAAGAAGGGTTGAGAAATATTTAATAACTAATAAATAATTTAAATGAAAAATAATAAATAATAGTAAATAAAATTCTAATTAGCCTATTCCATGCATGGCAAGGTTTATCCAAGAAGCTCGTCTGTATTGCCTTACACAAACTTGTGTTCAAGTACAATGTTTGCTCGAATAAAGATCCATTCACTTTAGGACTCCTACTACGGGCACATGGAAAATATTCTATCTCTGGAGTGATCAATCTACTAGAGTTTCCCTACTTTCTAGCCTAGGATGAGGAAACAAGGGAGAGCCGCCTCTTATTTATAGATATGACGATGCACCGCAATATCGTGTACGCGATATCGCTGGGGATGATGCGATATCATGTACGCGATATTGTGATGGCTGTGATATCATGGCCCATGTGATATCGCATCCCATCAGCATGTATTTATAGTGTAATACTTATGTGTAAGTTTGTTAACTTATGTGTGTTATGTTGTGTCCTTCTTGATGATGTCAAGTGAATATTGATTTTCTTCACATGGTTTTACTAGTGTAACATAATGTTTTATGTGCTAAAGAATTGTGTAGATGTTTATATATTTTACATCATATTTTTAATATGACAACGTGGTGATATGCTAATGTTTATTATTTTGGCTTCATATGTGCACTAATCCTTAAACTTTGTAGTTGGGTGCCATATTTTTTGGGATGCAGAATATAGGAGATGATGATTTATTGAGTATGAGGATGTGTGGTATTTGTTAAGATATGTTTATCTACCTTGCTTTGTATGAGTAATGTATGGTTAAAGATCATACTCAATAATTTGTATGAGATGTGTTAATGATCTTTAATGATTATTGGAATTTGAACTTGTGACCTAAAAATAAGTTATCTTTTAATGGCATGTTAGTGATGAGAAAGTATGGATAATATGGATGTATAAATATTATAAATGAATAGCTATTTTTTCTTGAAAGATAAAAATATGTTTTTATTAGTATAATTGGAAGGTTAGGTATTGAAATAATAAGATTAGAATTAAATTAGAGCTTTTCCATCTTTTGAAGTTTTTAGTTATTTTTCTCATTCATGGATTTTCTCATGAAGTAAAGTAAAAGGATTTATTTTTTTGGATTGAACTTATGGTTGTGAATTTTTCCTTTGATCTTGATACATCTCTCTTGATTACTATGCTTCTAGAAGCTTGGTGTATGGGTCATGTGTTTTTCTAACTAAGGTTTTAACAATAGTTTTCCTAGTAAGGATTCAACATAAATTTTTCCTTATGAAAATTAGGTTTAATAGGAAATTCATACATGATTCTAGCTTTTCTATGATTTAAATTTAATGTATCCTATGAAATATCTCTTATGGTATTGATGGTATTGGTTGTCTTATTTCTTTTTTTCTTTCTAGTTAGAGATGGTTATTTTGAATATATGATGCATTATTTTTTTTATGTAATTAATTTGTGTCTTAGGTATTACTAGTTCTCATATAGTTAGGGTTGAATTCTGATATTTTGAGTGTAATAAATGGCTATTTTTATCTTTTGGTAAGTTCTCCTCAGTATAGCCTAGATGTCTTACTTGAAGCTAAAGTTGACAATCCAGACATCAATGTCTCAAATGTCTTTATGTAAGACATTTTAATCCTTCTAGATACTATCTATAGTGATTCTAAGATTTTTTAACACATTTTATATGTCTTGATAGTGACCATCAAGATTTTAGCTAGTCATATTCACACTTTCTAGACTTCTCATTCTTAGCCTAGATGACCCAAACCAAAATGTTCTAGCCCTTCTACATGTCTTCCTTGTATGCTTAAAAGTTCATTTTCCCTCATGTCATTTGAATTTCAAATAGTTATGGATGTTTTTTTGTCAATTAGAAATATCATATAAATGGTATGAAACTTTGGAATTCTTGATGTGATTTTTATATTACCTTTAAAGCATAGAATATTGTGAGAGGTTCCCACCATTAGTATTACAATGATTTACATACTTCGATGAATATGTATATCTCATGTTTATATGATTTTAACTTGTATAATTTGAACCATGATAATTACTTAAATTAAATCCCTAAATTGGTGTAGGATTAAGCCCAATAGTCATGATGACATGGTTTGGCCTAGGCTGATGAGGATATGAACCCAATAGTCCTTATGATTTGATGAAATAATTATAGCTCTTTGAGGCTTCTTTAAACTTTCCTAATATTAATATTATTCTTATACAAATTAACAAAATCACCCATACCTTCCATGTGAAGTACACTAAAATTGATCACATGCATATTAGACAATGCATGAGCTACCACATTGGCTTTTCAGCCTTTGTGTTTCAACACAAAATTAAACTCTTATTATTGTGCAATCCACTTCATATGCTTTATACTTAACTTCTTTTGAAAGTATAAAAATTAAAGTGCTTTATGGTATGTCATCAATATATACTCCTTAGATAACAAGTAATGCCTTCAATGCTTGATTGTTTGAAGAATATTGTATAAGTCCTTCTTATATATGCTATATTTTTTCCTTGACTCATTCAAATTTTCAAAAAATAAAGTAATAGGCCTACCTTCTTCTGAAGGTACCCCACCAATGACAAGTCCACTTGCATCCACCTCCAACTAAAAAAGCTTTTAAAAATTTGGAATGTCAAGCATTGGTTCACTAGTAATCTTTGCTTTTCACAAGTCAAAGCTTCCTTAGGTTTTATTATCCTACTTAATTTTTTTATTTTTCTTCAACAAAGCAAACATAGGCCATACAATACCACTAAAATTTTTTGATAAATCATCTATAAAAACCTACTAAACTAAGGAATAATCTTACCTCCCCAACATTTTTAGGAGTTGGCCAATCCCTAATAGCCTTCTCCTTAGTAGCTTACATTGAAATGTGATTTTTAGAAATCACATGCTCAAAATATGTGATTTTAATCTTGAAGAAATGACTTTTTTCCACATTGATTATCAACTATGTCTCCTTCAACATATGAAACACCATTTTCAAGTGATCCAATTACTCTCCATCATTAGAGCTATATACCAAAATATCATCAAGAAACATAATACAATGCTTATTAATCATGTCCTTCAATACATCATGCATCACCCTCATGAATGTAGCACATGCATTCATGAGCCTAAATGGCATCACCAACTACACAAACAATCAATGCCATGTCTTGAAAGCTATCTTACATTCATCACCGGGCCTAATTTTAATTTGATGATAACCACTCTTTAAATCAACTTTGCTAAAAATCTCTACATTGGTAAGGACATGAAGAATATCATTCATTCTTGGAATAGGAAACATGCACCTTAATATTACGCTATTCACTACCCTAAAATCAATTCACATCCTCAATTCATCACTATCCTACTTTAGCACTAACACCTTTGCAACTATACAAGGTAAAATGGATTTCCTCACAAAGCCATTTGCAAGTAAATCCTCTACTTGCCTTTGCAATTTAATCCTTTAACTTGGTACCATCCAGTAAGCTCTCTCATTTGGAATGGTAACATTAGAAATGAAGTCAATATGATGTTGTACATTCTACACTAGTTTTAATTCATCTAATTCCCCCTAGAACACCTTAGGAAATTTCTCCTTCAATCCTAGCACACCTATTGAAAGTTCAACCTACACACCATCATAGTTAGAAGCAACTATTGATGTAACAAAAAATCCAAAAATTATTTCATAATGATCATTAATGTATTCCCTATCACTTAGAAGTATTAAGGAAGCATTAAGTGAGCTTTGCTACCTCACTTATTCAACTATCATGGGAATTAACTCATGGATTTTATCTTATCTACCCATCCTCCATATATTTCATGCTCCATAAAAGTGAGCATCATTGTCAAAATTCCAAGGTTAGTCAAGAATTACATTATCACAATCTATTAGAAGCACACCACACTTCACAATATCATGAAAGCCCCCAATTTTAAATTTTAAAGTACATTTTTCCCTCACCTCATGAGATAAATCTCTAGACAACCAATTCACTTTATAACCTCTAGAATGAGGATTAGGTACCAAGCCCAATCTAACAGCTACCCTAGAAGAAAAAAAATTTCTTGGGATCCCCCATGAATCAAAACATGAATCCATTCCCTACTAAGAAAACATCTAGCCCTCATTTGAAATAATAATTTCCTAGTATGATGATTGCCTTTATTTGCATGTCCCATGAATGCATAAGAATTTAATTTAGAAACTTCCTTAATCTTGTAAGCATTAGGATTACCTCTTTAAAGAGCTTGCCTTGATGTCTCCTCCACCTCCATGGTTTTCACATCCTTACCCTTGGCTATCTTGTAAAGTGAACAATCCCATTGTTTTTGTTTCCATTCTTCATAGTTTAAGAATTAAATCTTGAATGAGTTGCTACCTTGACCCTTTCTTTTCTTATCTTGGTCCTTGTCATTGCTCTTCTCATCACTCTTTTCTTTCATCTTGTGATTATTGTCATCTTTATCTTCAAATTTATACTTGGATTCCTTCTTATATTTGGATCAATTCTCCTTTATCTTGGAAGTTTGTTTGCTCTTATTTCCAAATCCACTTAATTTCTTTTCAACCTTGATGTTAAATCATAAGCCTCATCAAAATTTGTGGCTCATAGAATGATAACTCTTGCTAATACATCATTTTATGACCTCCTAAAAAGATTGAAGCCTATTCATACTTCTCTTAGTTTCCTTTCACTTAATGGAATAGACCACAAAATTAAATGTACAATTCCTTGACATCCTTATTATCTTGTCTTAGGAGTTTCAACTTCATGATAATGTGACATCTTGTTGCCAAATGTCGGTAAAAAAAATGATCATTTGTTGTGTAAATCCAACACACGCATGGAAATATAATAGAAATATAATCATTCAACTTGAAAAATAATATTGAGGCATGAAAATAAGCATGAAGGAAATTAATGAAAAACGTTATTGATGTTTAGAAGGCACATTGTAACATCTTCTAGGTTATCTTCCTATGATACTTAAGTCCTTAGAGGTAATCTAGCATAACCACCATGGTTAGGCTATCTAGCTAAAAGGGTGATCAATCCCTTCTTGTCCCACTTCACTCAGCACTCATCACTTGCTAATCATGAATTTTCAACTCCATGTTAACATGGCCTCTAAGCTTAACCTTAAATGCCACAAGTCAAACCCATTCCCCAAGGGTACTGTGAATAGTTGTAACTCCTCATAATAATACATCCCTTCTTTTAGAGGTTAATTACATGATTATGGTATAATTCCACCCTTAACAAGGGTCCAAACATTACAATATACCCCTTTAAGCATCCAACTCATTCTTTAGTGCTTCCTCTATGTCCAAAAACTCAACTACTGCTTCCTCATTATGATCATTATTTTCAACTCTATTATTATCTTCATTATCATTTATACATACAAAAAAATTATAAATTACCAAATATATTTTATTACTCTAATAATAAATGCAATTTATTATTGAATATTGTGATGATCAAAAAGTTGAAGGTAAGTGTTGAGAATAGACTCCTTGTTTCCCAAAGTTTGTTAATCACAATTTAACTTGTTTTTCCAAGTTTATTAATCACAATTTTACCATTGGACAAGTACCTTGCTAATGGTTTTATTAAAAATATTCTTGGTTTTGTGATTCTTGATTGCAATTGGTTTAACCTTAAAGCTAGAATTGGATCTTAGGGATAAGGTATTCCAATCTATCACATAAAGCATATCATTTTCATGAAATTTCTTTAGCAGACTTACATCAAAGACTGGATGAATTATTAAAGTTGTTGGAAGATTTAATCAATATGCTAATTCACCAATTATCTTTGAAATTTCAAAGGGTCCATAATATCTTAGGGAAAATTTAGCAAATTTCCTAGTTTAAGAGAGCTTCTTGTGGGTTTTACTCAGTAGTACTTGATCTTTGATTGGAATTCCTTCTTAAGTCAATGTTGGTTCGCATGTCCCTTATGCTTGTATTGGGCTACTTGTAGATATTTTTTATCTCTAGTAACAATATCTTTCATAATTTTCATTTATTCTTTCTTCCACTCCATCCTTAAGGTTGGATCTTCCCAAGTTAGTGGTATATGGAAATTTCATCCTTATAAAACTTCGAATGGTATCTAATATATGGATCCTTGATAATTATTATTGTAAGAAAATTTGGCTAGATGCAAGTCATTCTCCCATGTCTTTGGTCTACTTCCAACATATCTTCATAGAATATCTTCTAGTATTTGGATCACACATTTTGTTTGATCATCGATCTCTAGGTAGTATGCTATGCCAAATTTCAATTGGGTCCCAAGTTCCTTAAAGAAGTTTCGCCAAAATTCAAATATGAACTTAGGATCTATATCTAAGGTGATTGATTTTGGACAATCATGTAATCTAAATACTCCTTGTACAAACTTTTGAGCTACCTCTTCAACTATGTTTGTAGACTTCAAAGCTATAAAATGAGCCATCTTTAATAAGCGATCAACTATCATCAAGATTGAGTTGTTTCCTTTCTTGGTTATTGGAAATCCCACAATGAAATCCATGGTAACATCTTTCCATTTCTAGGTGGGAACTTCCAAAGACTGTAATAATCCACTTGATTTGTTTTGTTCAGCCTTTATTCTCTATCAAGTTGAACAATTTTTAATGTATGAGAATATGTCATTTTGCATTCTAAGCCAAAAATAAAACTTACGTATCATAACATAAGTTCTGACATATCCCAAATGCCATAGTTATGGTACTTCATGGGCTTCAAACAATAGCTTAAGTCTCCAAGTTTCTTCTAGTATACATATCCTATGTCCTTTCATCAATAGACCATTAGGGAAAAGTTGATAATGAGGTTCAAAAGAAATATTGGTTAGAATCTTCTTGAAGGATCTTCTTTTATTTGTTTCTTAATTTTTTCTTTCATAGGGGTTGTCACAATGCCAATCATCATATTTCAGATTTGACTAAGGGCATCAACCACTACATTTTATTTTCTTGGAATATATTTGATCTCAAAATAATATTTGGCTAATAATTCTTCCCATCATCATTGTCCAGTATTCAAGATGGTTTGTCTCTACAATTATTCTAGACTTTTATGATCTATTTTTAGTACAAATCTTTTTCCAAAAAGATAGTATCTCCAAACTTTCAAAGCATGAACAATTTCTAGTAATTCTAAATCAAGGTTGAGTAATTTACCTTGGCTCCTTGTAATTTACAAGATTTGAAACATACCACTTTATCTTCTTGTGAAAGAATTGCACTGATTCCTACTCCACATGCATTTGTAGATACTTCAAATGGTATTTCTTCATCCAAAATTCTCAAGATAGGTGTTGTTGTGAGTAGCATCTTTAATTTGAGGAAAGCTTTCTTACATTTTTCATCAAACTTAGACACATGTTTTTCCTACAAAAGGTCAATCAATAAAGCTTCCAAAGTAAAATAATCTTTAATAAAATATCAGTAAAAACCTATTAAGCCCAAGAAACTGCAAACCACTATAGCATCTTTTAATTTTGGCTAATCTTGAATTGCACTAACTTTAGCTAGGTCTACTTGTAATCTTTTTGTAGATACTATATGCCTCAAGTATGATACTTCTTCATTGAAAATTTTACATTTACTTAATTTTTCTTTTAACTGGTTTTCCTTAAGGAGTTCCATTGTAATTTTTAAATGTTTAATATGTTCTTCTCTTAATTTAGAGTAAACAAGTATATCATCCATAAATATGATAACAAATTGATCAAGGCATTCTTGAAAGACATTATTCATTAGTGTCATGAATGTTGTAGGTGCATTAGTTAATCCAAATGGCATCATTACAAACTCATACAATTTATACCTAGTTATGAATGCAATTTTCTCAATGTTTTTTTTTCCTTATCCTTATTTGGTGATAACTTGATTCTAAATCAATCTTTGAGAAATAACATGCTCTAGTAAGTTTATCAAACAAGTCATAAATCCTAGGCAAGGGATAGGTTTTTATAATCATTACTTTATTTGATGCCCTATAATTAATGCATAATCTTAATGTACCATCTTTCTTTTTGATGAATAAAACTGGTGCATCCCAAGGTAAGACATTAGGTTGAATCTTCCCTTTCTCCAACAATTGATCTAATTTTACTTTCAATTTCCTTAATTCAAAGGTGAAAAACCTATAAGGATATTTTGAAACTAATTGTGTATTAGAAAAAATATCAATGACATGTTTGATGAGAGTGGTTACTCTAGAGGTTTATTCTAATTATTAGATCAGTTACTCTAGCAGTTTATTCTAATTATTAGAGCAGTTACTCTAGCAGTTTATTCTAATTATTAGAGTAGTTACACTAGTATTTTATTCTAATTATTAGAGAAGCTACTCTAGTGGTTTATTCTAATTATTAGACTGGTTACTCTAGAGTAGTTGCTCCCAAGCCTATAAATACAATGCCCAAGCACATAATTGAGAAAGAAATATTTTAGCAGTTAAGTAGCAAAACTCTTGTAGTCTATTTGAAAGTTAGAGTATTTTCCAAGTTCCCGTAGCAGAAGGTCTAAGTGTGGATAGATCTTTATTCAAGCATTGTGTACTTGAGCACACCTTGTGTACGGCAATAAAGATGAGCTCTTTGATTCATCCTTGCAGCACTTGAGATTTTTCTTCTTACACATTTATTTTATTTTATTTTCTTATGCATTTATTTTATTTTATTTTATTTTATGCACTCTACATTTCTGTTATTAGCACAAAAATTCATTTTGATCAATTAAGCAAATCATCAAAACACACAGGCATGACCACTTCGAGCATGCATGTAATGCTTGGTAACCCAGTAACGATTAGCATTTGTGAATCCCAACAATGTTGCACTGGTTTAGGATGTGTACTGAAAGTGGAAATGTACGCTAGTGTTAGGATTATTTAGAACTTAGTTAATGAGTAGTTAAGTTAAATTAGTGACTTAGTTATACCTCTCCTTCCCTACTAGCACAGGACATACAAACATAAAAGCTATAAAAATCATATGCCTCAAGCTTACTTAACCATACAATCATGACATATAGGTAAGTTTGGGAAGACAACGATCAACCAACCCATCCTTGTTCCACAAGGGTGCATAAGCACTTAGTCCTTGGAATCCGACCAGATCGTGCATGAAATGCTCATAGGGATACCTCACCACTCATCATTGGCATTGTTGCCGAGGACTTAGTTTTTTATGCTCTAACTAGAACATAGGAAATCATTCACATCATTGTAATGAATCCTTAGGGTTGGTTGAGAAAATAATAAATAAGAATACATTGCACACTGAACAGACAAGTATGTCTCCTTCTTCATATGAAAGGGCCTCACCACCTAGGTTTGAAACAAAAAACAATCGGTGGCGTAATACACATGACATTGATCCGCCAATCCCTCAACAAGTTTGAGTGGTATATATTCATCCTAATGAGTATATACTAGACTTCACCTTTATCCTCCATCAAGATGAACAACTATGTTGGTGAGACTTAGAAGGTAACATAGTGTTACCTCCCGATCATTTACTCCTGAGCATGCTTCTTCATGCTCTCACATGAATTGGCATGTTGCACTTCCATGCAGAATATGTTGTGCAAGACCATGACTCAAGAGAATACCATTCCATAGAGGCAAAACATCAAAGGGACTCACAATAGGAGAGGCATCATAAATCTTTGAAGGGTAGGTGGTCCCAGGATGCCCCACATGTCTTAAGCAAGAATGAGGGTGGTGAACCTACCTCAGGTAGTCACCCACACAACGATGTTCCTCCCCTTGACTTTGGCCAAGGGGTTGTGTATCAGGACCTTCATTCCACTATTCATAACCCACATTCTGATACCCATAGGCATAAAGGATCCAAAAAAGGGACATGAACTCATGATAAAGGTGGACATTCTGATCACAATCCCGATTGAGACCAAGACCACAGAAGACAAGGTAGCAGACACCATCATGATGATAGTTCTCCTTATTCTTCACCTTCATCATATCCTTCACCCTTTCTTTTAATATCTGGATGTGATCATAAATAAAAAGACCATGGGGATAAAGGTAGGCAAAGTGGAAGTCATAGAAAAAACAACTAGAAAAGAGGATGAGGGAACTCTAGAGAGTTACAACATAGAAGAAGGGAGAGGAGGGAACAACGTAGGCATCATAGACGCCATGGATGAGATGATCACAATGAACCCCTACTCACTACTCAAAGTATGCTAGATATAACTCAGGCTATTAGAATTCCAACAAGGCACTAGAAAGATATTAGGATCAAGAGATTAGATATGAACAATATCCCACAATTTGAAGGGGGATACAATGTTGATCCTTAGAATCATTTACAAGCATTCCATGACGTGTGTGCCTTACAAAACATAGAGAATAAATGGAAGAAGCTTAAGTTGTTCCTACAGACACTAGTTAAAGAAGTGGAAAGCTAGTACCAATTCTTAGAATTGGAATTTATTCATAGATCGAGTACTATGTTAGAATTATTCAACAATAAGTACCAAATGTACTCTCGAGTGTCTAACTTGTGAAAGCAAATCCAAGGCTAGAAACAAGGAGGACATGAACCCTTGGATGCTACCATGGGATGATACTATGCACTGTTACATTGTTATCTTGGCCATGGTTATTCACAAGGGGATCAACTAAGCCAACTTGTAGATGGGCTTAGGCATGAAACGAGAAGAACGCTTGGGACTTATGCCCAAGGAAGACTATCTGAGCTTAGGTCCCATCAAATTCAAAGACTATTGGAGCAAGTTGCTAAGGAAGAAGGTGAGCTATAGAAGAGAGAAAGTGTGGAAGAGTATAATCGAGATCCTTTCCTTCAGAAGAGTGAAGTAAGATTTTGTAAGGATGAAGAAGAGTCATCACTCGAAGAGATGGTGAATAGGAAAAATTTATCTATCCAAAAGATGACATCATAAGTTTTGGAAAATTTAGACCAAATATAGGATTCCCTAGAAAATAGATTTCAAACTATTCTTAAAATAGTAGAGGAGTCTATAGAGCAAGGTAGTAATTGTGAAAAAAGAAAAACAAAGAGGAGTTGAGCATGCACGTAGCAAGGGTAAGGGAAAAGTTGCCATCATTAAAGAGGTTGTGGAGTAGGAAACAGACAATGATAGTGAATGCAAGACATTTCAATATGACCATCCTAAGGGATGTTGCCCTATAATCTCACATCTACAGGAGTTTGGGATGTATGCACTCAACCCATGATTGAAAAAATGGCAAGCACCCCGAAGGCTACCTTATCCTCAAGGTAACCCAAGACAGTTCCACAAACCCTTAACATATTATCCTAGTGGGACTCCATCATAATTAATTGAGAAATATCAATAGTGACAATACCCCCAATCATGGGAAATGCCACCACCAAGGCAACAATATCCTTACTGGCAACCTGACCCATATGGATATTATGTATAGCAGCCAATCTTCCCACATGACTCTACTAGTCACATCACTCCTCAACCTCACTACCAAGCTTGTGAGTATTATGGGACTCCTTCTTTTAGAGGCAATATTTTGCAAGCATATCATCCTTCTCATCCAACCACATCTCTTCTACCAATAGCTCCACTACTACCTGCTCCCATGAAGCAAGGTGAAATCCCTACCCAGCTGCAACAACGTAATGCCATGAGGGCTGTTAACTCTCAACCTACTATTGATTCCAACAATCACATGAAGAAAATACCTTTCTTTAGAACCAACAGTCCAATCAAGCCCTTGCAATCAGAAGTGGCCGATTCCTTAGATGCCTCAGTATCANTAAGATTCCTATATGCAGTAGCCACACAATAGGAAGATGCCCAGTGGCTGATAGCTAATCAAGAAAGTAGTTCACTCATATGCATGGAACCAATTGAGGGTTTGACTTGTGCTTACATCGATAACATAGATGCATTAGAGCAAGTCCAGCACCAACTTCCAAGTCTTAACCTTGAAAATATCAACTGGGAAAAGTTGGAAATCCCTGAAAAATTTAAGCAAGAGCCCCTCAAGCTAAAACCGTTGCCCACTAGTATGGAATACACACTCGTTAAAAATGAAAAATTGGTAATTTTCAATTCTAAGCTTGCTCCTCAACAAAAAGAAGAACTGCTAAAGGTAATAAATAAATGGTCAGAAGCCTTCACTTGGTCATATTCTAAATTAACTAGAATAGATCCTAGGATATGCCAACATAGAATTTACATTGATCCCTCCATGAAGCCTTGAAGGTAACTGCAGAGATGATTGAACCCTAAGCTAAAGTAAGTAGTTAAGGAAGAAATTGAATAGCTTCTCAAGATTGGGTTCATATACCCCATTACTGATAGCGAATGGGTTAGCCCCTTAGTTATTATGCCTAAAAAGGGAGGAAAGTGGAGGATGTGCATAGATTTCAGGCTACTAAATAAGGCAACATTCAAAGATCACTTTCCATTGCTATTTATTAACTAAGTCTTAGACACCATCATAGGGCATCAGTATTATAGTTTTCTGGATGGATATTGCTGATATAACTAAATACAAATAGCCCTAGAAGACCAAGCCAAGACTACATTCATGAGTCCTTGGGAAATGTTTGCATACAAATAGATGCCATTTGGCTTGTGTAATGTCCCTGCAACATTTTAGCAACTAGTTCTAAGCATATTCCAATAGCAGATAGGGAATGGCGTGGAGATCTTTATGGATGACTTCTCCACTTATGGAGCAAACTTTGATCAAGCCTTGAATCGGTTAGAGAAAGTGTTAAAAAGATGTGTAGAAACCAATTTGAGGCTCAACTAGCAAAAAATCCATTTGATGTTCCAAGAAGGCATAGTACTAGGGCACAAAATCTCACACACAAGGATAGAGATAGATCCCAAGAAAATCAAAATTATCCAAGGAATTACCCATCAACCATAAACTATCAAAGATATTTGATCATTCCTTGGACATACTGACTACTATAGGAGATTTATTGAGAACTTTTCAAAGGTTTCCAAACCATTGGTGGAATTAACAAAAAAGGATGTACCTTTCCAATGGACCAAGGAATGAAAATTAGCTTTCAAAACTCTAAAATAGAAGTAAGTAGAAACACCCATTCTACAAGCTCCTGACTAGTTCAAACCATTCCATATCATGACTGATGTGTCCAACTATGCTTTAGAAGCCGTACTTACATAGTTAGATGACTAGAAGTATCCTTATTACATCCACTGTGCAAGTAGAAGAATCATTGGTGCACAACTTAACTACACTACCATAGAGAAACAATTAATGGTTGTAGTGTTTACACTAGAAAAGTTTAGACACTATGTATTGGGATATAAAGTATATATACATATAGATCATAGTGCAATCTAGTTCCTCATGAATAAGCCAATGGTAAGTCCTCATCTCATACGATGGCTTGTAATCTTACAAGAGTTCAATTTAATGATGATCGATCACAAGGGCACCGAGAATGTAGTTGTTGATCATTTATCTCGATTGCGATGGGACAACAAAGAGGATGAGTATCTAATTTTTGATCATTTCCCTGATGAATTCCTCTTTGCTAGTGTAGTGAATAATCAATCATCCACAAAGACAAACTGGTACAGTAAAATTCTTACATATCTCCTCATCCAACAAACACCACAAGAGTTAAACCTTAAGAAGAAATAATAGTTTCTTCATCAAGCCAAGTACTTAATGGAGATCAATGGGCCACTTTACAAAGTGTGTTCCGATGGCGTGGTTCAATGGTGTGTTCCCGATATAGATCAACTGCGAGTTTTCCAAGATGCTCATGAGGGTCCTTGTGGGGGTCATTACACTAGGAGACGAGTAGCCATCAAGAGCCTTCTTGTAAGATATTATTGGCCTACATTATTTTGGGACACCCATCGTTTTGTCCAATCTTGTGAGAGCTGTCAACATGATGGGGGAATGACTGCTAGAATGGAGGGTCCACAACAATTGATTCAATCGTTAGAACCCTTCAACATTTGGGGAATTGATTTTATGGGGCCAATTACACCAATGTCTAATGGAAAAGCTTATATTATTATTTCCATTGATTACCTATCAAAATGGGCTAAAGTAGCTACTGTTAAGGATTGTACATCATCTACAGCTACATAATTTATTCAACAACAAATCATAAACAAGTTTGGTATGTCGTGTGCACTTATTTCAGACAATGGTACACACTTCATAGGTGCAACTTTTTAGAAATTAATGTAATTCTTGGGGGTTGAACACAAACTGACAACACCATACCACCCCCAAGTGATTGGTCAAGCCAAAGTTACCAATAGGAAAATTATGAAAATATTGACAAGAACTATTAACAAGTTTAGGTGAGACTAGAGCACTAAACTGAATGATGCTCTTTGGCCATGCCTCTCCACATGGAAACTCCCTACAAGCTGCTCTCCCTATGAGTTAGTGTACGATAAATTACCAATGCTTCTTATTCAAACTAAGCTTCGTACACTATCTATAGCATATGACCTTAACCTTAACCTTGATCTAGCATAGAAACAATGGTTAGTAACTCTTAACTTGTTAGATGAAAACCGATTAGCTACCCTAATATCTAATGAATTGCATAAGGCCTTCAATAAACAATGTCATGACCTAAGAATTAGGAAAGTTAAATATCAGCTAGGAGATAAGGTTCTCTACTAGAATCCCACACATGTGCCACAATGCACTAAATTTCAAACACTATGGGAAGGACCTTATATTATTTATGCAACCTATCCTTCAAGGGCCATGACAATATACAAACCTAAGAGCCCAGATAAGAAAATTTTGGTCAACATGCAACAAACTAAATGTTTTCAAGAGCTTAGGACACCCAGTACACATGCTACCTCTATTGATGGACAAGCCTACTCACTATTTCAGATCTCCTCCTTCCAACTTAGTCATGGGGGAGATTGCCACCTATGCTAACCATTCTAGGCCCTTAGATCTTTTTGAATTTTTTTTTTTACATATTTTTGTTTCACACATTTTTTTTACACATTTTTCCAACTTTTCTTATTTTTGTTTTATACCATCGTTCATATTTTTACTATTTTTTTGATTACTTGATTTACTTTTATTTGTCATCCAATAAGTGCTCATGATGGTGGATTAAATCATATCATATTGATTTCTAATGTTTGGTTTTTACCTTTAAATTATGATGCTAATATTAAGGTATGGTTCTTTTGGTAGGTACTTAAATGAGTCCATACCATCCACTCATCTATACAACTCTATGATCTCCTTTGGCTTGGAATCGTATAATCCCTCTTTTTCTAAGTAAACTTTTAATGAATTGGTGGCTAGGTACTTTTCAAACCAAGAAAAGACTCAAACAATGAAAAGGGTGTGACTTTAAGGGGATTCAATGCATTTGTGCTGGCCATTCTCTTGGGTGCTTGGATGCTTTTTCTTAGGTTTTCCACCATACTGACATTGTTCAAAAATCAATAAGCTGAGTGAATAAAAATAAGTCTTTGCATGGTGTGGTTCTCACAAAAAAAAGTGTGAGAATTCAAAGCATACCCTTTAGACATAATAAAGCAATATGGGCTACAAGCACTGGTTATGAAACTAGAAAGACATGTTACCCATGCCTGAAGGTTCCTTCTAACTAAGGCCATTTCTCGGTTCCTGCTTCTCCATCTTGCTTTCCTCAAAATGGTGGTGACTCTTTGTGGAAGCATTTTTATTGCTTCAAGTGGATGGATTGGTCAAGTGTGTTGATGCAAGGTCACTAGATGTGGTTTTTTCTGAGTCTATATTTGGGATGAGTTCTACTCAGTCACATTAATCATAAAATACATAAGGGACTTTACACAACCTTGTTCTTGGTATTCCATTCCATTCTCTCCTCTTCATCTTTCTCCCCATTTTCCACCTCATTGTTGGTTCTATCATTAGTCCATTTCTAGGTTGATACATTATTTTTATTTGGTGAATTCTTATGGGTAAGTTTTTAACTCTTTCTTCCAAATGATATTCCTAAAGCCTACAAACTCTTTGGTTTGTGGGCTTGTCAGGGCATAAAAGGCATGGGCCTGCTTTGGGGAGGACCCACTACCATTCCTTTTTTGGTGCAATTGTTAACTTCTTTTCCTTAAACATTTCTTGCAATCAATCATTTCTTGTTTCATCCCCATCCATAGCATCCATTTTATTTGCATTACCGTTAATATTTTTCATCTTTCTTGTTCCTCATGTTTTTCCATCTTATAGCTACTAGAGGTTTGCTCTTAGTTGTGGGGGGCCTAGCACAAATTTTTTAATTTTTTCCATTTTATGAATTTCCTAACCTCTACACCTTATGTAGTTGTTAGTGATAAATCTCTGAATAAGTTTATGCCATAACCGCAACTTAGCAAATGCACTTCATATCGAGGCAAGGTATCAACTACATTGTGGATTATCTATCCTTGCTCATTTTTTACTGTGTTGTGTGTGCAGATGATGATCATACAAATAATGGACTAGGCTTGGAGGAAGCACTCAAGATGGACCAAAACTAGAGCATTTACGAAAGGAGCAATTTTGGTGACATGGCTATGGATAAACAACAGAAGGCGTAATCTCAACATTGGCGGCAACACACTCCATCTTCTTTCTCTCTCTCTCTCTCTTCAAGCTACCAAATAAAGGCTTGGATGTCATTTATGTACGAGTGTTCACCATAATGGTCATGAACACTAATGTTGTAATATGCTTATTCATCCATTCACTGGGCACATTAAGTCTGTTATCCCATTCCACCATCAATTGTCAATTCGTCAATAATCCCATACCTTCCCAATATTTTGTAAGAAACTCAAGGAAGAGTTTTTATTTAGTTGTGGGGGTATGATGAGAGCGATTAATCTAGTGGTTTATTCTAATTATTAAAGTAGTTACTCTAGCGGTTTATTCTAATTATTAGAGCAGTTACTCTAGCTGTTTATTCTAATTATTAGAGTAGTTACTCTAACAGTTTATTCTAATTATTAGAGTAGTTACTCTAGTGGTTTATTCTAATTATTAGAGTGGTTACACTAATTATTAGAGTAATTTCTCCCAAGCCTATAAATATAGTGCCCAAGTGCACAATTGAGAAAGAAGTCTTTTAGCAGTCAAGTAGTGAAACTATTGTAGTTTGTTTGAAAGTTAGAGTATTTTCCAAGTTCTCATAGTATGATGTCTAAGTGTGAATAGATCTTTATTCGAGCATTGTGTACCTAAGCACACCTTATGTATGGCAATAAAGACGAGCTCTTCGATTCATCCTTACAGCACTTGAGATTTGTTTTCTTNTAATGAGTAGTTAAGTTAAATTAGTCACTTAGTTACCTCTCTCCTTCACTACTAGCACAGGACATAAATACATAAATACTATAAAAATCATATGCCTGAAGCTTACTTAATCATACAATCGTAACATATAGGTAAGCTTGGGAAGACAACGATCAACCAACCCATCCTTGTTCCACAAGGACACATAAGCAGTTAGTCCTTGAAATTTGACCAGATCATGTGTGAAATGCTCATATTCATATGGTTGAACGTAGGGGTACCTCGCCGCTCATCAATGTTCAATAGTTTTTTTTTTTTGAGGTAATTCCCAAGTTTCACCAAATACCAAATCATTATATTCCTCAAGTTGTTTTGGAATCTCAATGTCAAAGGACTTCTAAGGATGAGTTACTTTTACAACCAACATAGTAGCACATTTTTAAACTAATCCCTTAGCTTGCTTAATAGTTATCATGTGAATTTGCTTTATTGTTCCTACCCCCCTTAGAACCCTGACTTTGTTAGTGGTTGGCAATTTTAAAACACAAGTTTCAAAGTGAGCATTAATATTAAATTTTTGTAAAAAAGACATTCCTAGGATTGCATCAACATCATCTAATTCAAATCCAAAGAATTCATCAACAAAAAAAATGTCTTGCAAGGTAAAGGTAATTTCTCCATACCTAATATGCTTACTTACAGTTGTTCTATCTGTAAGTTCTATTCTAATAACTTTCTTGTAAGGTAAACTTAAATTCAATGACTTAATTAAAGTTGATGAAATAAAATTATTACGTGCTTTACTATCAATCACAAAATTAATTTTTTTCTTTAACTAATCCTTAAAAGATCAATAAAGTAAATTGAAATTTTCTCAAACTTGACTTTGTCGATGTTGATATTTTCTCTAATATGGCTATAGTAGAGGTTTGAATGTTTCCTTTGACTACATTTGTGTTCAATTTTTTATTCATGTTTTGATTATTTCTTTGTATCTTCACTCGTAATTTTGGGCAATCTTGCTTGAAATGATCTTTGCCATAAGCAAAACATCCTGATTGAGTTATCTTGATGGGTGTCTGTTCTGCTGTTGCTTGTCAAAGGGTAGTTCATACTTGATTTGATTCTTCATAAACCTTAGCAATTCTATATGCTTCATCAACTCTTTGAGGATTATGTACACATGTTTGGGGGCATAGTTGTGCATGTAGTCCACCAATAAACTTTGAAGCCAATTCTCCCTCATCCCAATGGCTTACATACAGAAAGAGGTGGAAAAATTTCTCTTCCATGAATTGTCTTCCCAATCTTAAGAAATCAAATCACATCTTGCACTCTTTGAGGAAGGAATTTGGTACAAAAATTTGTTCAAAATCTCAGAAAAGTTGATTTAGTTTGTAATCAAGCCTTGAGATATCAATCCATTCCACCATGTTGTAGCAGGTTTGCTCAAATACAAGCAGACTACTTCTAAATATTCTTGACTTGATAAGTTTAGCATATCAAAGTAATTCTTCATGTTGTGAAGCCAATCTTTCACCTTGGAACTATATCTAGAGGCTCCATCATAATGATCCAATTTTATCCTTTTAGCATGAACTTGGGTTAATGATTTCCTTGGTGCATTTTGCCAATTCCAATAACCCTGACCTTCAAGTTTCATTCTTTGGCCTAGTGAAGGGATACCATCACCCTCACATCCAATAGGTGGGGACTAGTTTCTATACTAATCCCTAGGGGGAAGTCGATCTAGGTTCTAATCTTTGTAATGTTGGGATTGATCTTGGTGTTGGTCCCTAGGTGGAAAGTGATTTGAATTAGAATATTGGATCAGATGATTAGTTAACTATTTGATAAAGTATGTGAAGGAATCCATCTTTCCTTGTACTTCTAAACATTTTTCTTCTAAACTTTGGGGAAGTTTTCTTATTTCTTCATACATGTTTTGCATGTCCTTTCCAAAACCTTGGTTTGACTAACAAAGTTGCTTTTGGATACCTCTTATTTTATTAATTTCTTGTTTAAGGGCACCCATCCAATCATTGACTCGAAACTCCATCATTTCCAATGTACTCTCTGGGCTCCAAACATTGGTAGGTTGAAGAAACCAAGAAAATTGGATGATTTGTTGGTCTTAGTGGCCCTTTTTATGGGTGCAGTGATAGTTAATTGATTCCACAAAGAAGTTAAGTTGTCATGAACAACTTTCCACTTCCTAAACTCCTAACTCACCATAAAACTCCAATTGTTCAAGGAAATATTTAATTTTACAAGACTTTTTCATGTTTCTAAACCTAAATAATGATTCAAAAAACTAAATTTTCATCTTTGGTTAGCTAAACCTGACCATTCCATGGCATTTGGAAGGTTCAAATCTGTTTGAAACGACTTTTGTTTCATTAAGAATGAACTCCAGAGTCACAATTGATGGTTGTTTTAAGTTGCAAAAAGTTTCATGTTTTTCAAAACTTCCCAAAAGGTCATCCATCCCAGTACTACTCCAAATCAATTACACTTAATTGAAAATTTTTTTATCTCACTTGCTACCAAGGCATGAAATTCATTTTTTTTCAATTTTTCTTCATGTTTGAAATTTCATTTTTACCACCTATTTTGCTAGAGATTTTAAATTTTTCCATTAATTGACGTAAATTTTACTATTGACGGTATAGTTAGCTAGTTGAAGGTAGCATCCCATGGTGTCTGCCATATCCATGGAGCTCTATGGGAGGTAGCATTCCACAGTGTGTGCAAAGCTTTGTGAGAGATAGCATTCCACAATGTTTGTAAAGCTTCGTTGGAAGTAACATTCTAGAGTGTCTATGGTGTTTGTGAAGCTTCATGGGAGGCAGCATTCTATGGTGTCCACAATGTTCATGATGCTTTCTAGGAGGCACCATTCAATGGCATCTATGGAGCACCGTGGGAGGCATCATTCCATGATGTGTGCAAAGCTACATGGGAGGCATCATTCCATAATGCTCATGGACATTGTAGACTTAAAATTTTCGATGGTTTATTTTTTGGTGAAATTGGTGGTGAAGGCAGGGGCAATGTTGGAAGAGCAGGCAATGGCAGTAGCATAGGCAACAACGGTGGCGATGATGGCCATGGTGGTAGGTAGGAAAATTAGCACTGACAACAATGGTGGTTCAACTACGGATGGCGTATGTGCTATAGAGGCACACGGTGTTGTAGTTGAGGCTACTAATATAGTTTAGAATTTTGAATATCTCCTAACTTCAAGGTTTTCAAAATTATTGTTTTTTCCAATATTTAATATAGTCAAATACAAGGATCTTATAAGAGATATATAAATTGTTTACCATCTTTGAGATAGTTCTCCTTCTAAAATAGTTTTTGAAACTCTAATGATTACCCCTAATGTTATATGTATTGCTTTGGGTTTTCATGTTGGGAAGGATCCATTTAAGCCCATTTTAAAATTAGTTGAGCTCAAAGATTTCTATAAAAGAGAAATGTTTGATTATCTTTCTCATTCTACCCTAGTTTAGAAGGAATTTTACCTTGTTTATTTTAATGATAATATCAATTTTTACATATGCTAGTTTATACATAGCAAAGTCTTGTGGAAATCTTAGTCTTCTCATGTCTCCTCCTTTGCAATCTATCTTCATCATGGTGCAAAGAATGGTAGACTATTTAATTGGTCACATTCTTGTTTGTCTACCTTATTTCTTGCTATGGAGTTTGCTATGGCCACCAAGAGAGACCATACATACCCTTATACCATTAATTGTGTATCCCTAATCATGACCTTGCTCTTAAGTTATAATTCTACAACTAACAGCCTTGACTATTTCAATCCTAATTGATGAGTGGCAAGGTACCCCTACGCCCAACCATATGAATCACAAAGCATTCATGCGTGACTCGATTAAGTTTCTCTAACTTTATCATTTCCAGTGCACTATCCCTTCAGGAAGTGAATCTAGTGTTAAGGTCAATTGTTGTCCTCCCAATTACACTTGTGATGCACATTAGTATGATTAAGTGTAATTGAGACATCTAATTTTATCATTTTGTATTTTATGTTTTGGGTGCTTGAAATGTAGGTAAAAGGAATTTGGATTAACTAATCTATAACTAACTACTATTAAGCTAATCCTAACCTAGGTATCTATTTCCACTTTCCATACACATCTTGAACCCATGTATCCACTGCTGGGCAACCAAACGTTACACTACTAGGCATAACAAGCAATAACATTGTTAGGATTACCAAGTGAATATGTGTTATGCTCAAAGTAGTCATGCTTATGTATTTAATCTATCTAGCTTAATAATCTCATTAACTTAATTACTAAAAAATAATTGCAAAATAATTGAGAATAATTAACAAATAAATAAAAACATTAAATATATAAATAAAAAGAGCTAATCTATCCAAAGTGCTGCAAGGTTTATTAGAAAGCTCATCTTTATTACTGCACACACTGTCATGCTTAGGTACAATAATGCTCGAATAAAGATCCGTATACTCAATGACTCTTGCTACCAACACTCAAGGAGAAAATCCTAACTTTCAAATGAAAAAAATGCAAGAGCTTCACTACAATTGAAATCTAGACTCTCATAAATGCAATGGGTAGGTGCATATTTATAGGTAACAGACAGACACTACATCATCGACACTACATCATCGAGGCATCATCAGCGTAGGTCAAAATGCATCGATGGGTAGGTGCATATTTATAGGTGATAGACAGACACTACATTATCGAGGCATCATCAACATAGGTCAAAATGCATTGATCGTGCCTTGTGGACAAGGCCTCCTCGACATGGTCAGCTACATCGATGAGGCCTCATCAACGTAGCCAACCAACGATGACTCATCATAGCCCCACAACTGAATGAAAGCTCATCCTTGAGTTCTTTTACAAAATTGGGAAGGTATGGGATTATTGATTAACTTTTCTTTCAACAAAACAAACTTGGTTGACTTGAAAAAAAATGGAATGCTTATGTATATAGATCAACACATTACAAAAATGATGGTGTTCAGGACACAAAATTGAACATCATGATACAACTCTTCAAAAAATTTGGACAACATGTTCCTTGATGATGTGAAGCTTGTTGGAGAATATCAAATGGTCTCGAGCTGTGGTGGTTCCTGAGGCTTTGAGGAACCTTCACTGACTTCATACATTGGCGGTGGTTGAAATTGTCATTATCCTACTACTGTTGCAACTTTAAGTGAGAGGTGGAAAGCATCCATCAGTGCTTTCATTTTCTCCTCCTTACTTCTAGGATCATGCACCATCAACATAGCTTCCCCAATGTGGGTTGGAATGGGCACCTCCAAAGGACATAGTATTGCTAAAAATAACTCCTTGATGTTGACAAACCAAGTAGCAAACTATTTGTATTCAATGTCAAAAGCTTGCATTGTGTTCTTCAACTCCTGGTAGTTATTCATCCATCTGGCTAGGTCCTCAATGATGGATCGTTCATTTGTGAATCATCCTTTGAGGAAATTGAGTTTAGCATTAGCAATTTCAAGCTTTTTCTTGGTGTCTTTGTGGTGTTTGAACTTGTCCTCGTATAGCAAATATGAGCTAGCCACTTGCTTCTCCAATTCTAACTGTGGTAATCCAACTGTTAGCATTTCCAGGTTTGCATAACAAAGGTTGGCCAACTCCATATATTCTATCATTTCTTTGATTTGCAACTCCTTGAAGAAAATCTCTGCTTTGTTGTAGGCATCAATCCCACCAAGGATGGGCTACCCCATCTCTCTTCCTTACTGGAGTTGCTGGAGGGCTTCATTAACTTTAGCCTTTGCCATTTTGATTTCTTTTTCATTAATTTCCTTTTGTAAGCCAACTTGGTCCCTGTAGTGATTTTTCACCCTCTCAAACTTGAGAGCTTCATTCTTCCAGGTAGCAATTTTGATGGTAGAATTTTTTCACAAGGTGCGCACCTCCTCCATTAATATATTTAAATTCTTTGTAGCCAATTTTCTCAATTTAGTGTTGACTCTAGCAAGCTACTCCTATTGTTGATGAATGAATTCCTACATTTGATCTCTTTAAGCTTCAACATTTTGTAGGTAATGATTTTGTCCAGTCAATGTCTCATTTTCTTGGTGTATCTAATTTAAGTCCTTTTTAATTGAATGTATTTCAGCTTCTGCCATGGGCTTTTTGAAGATGGCCATTACTACTTCCTCATCAACCTTCTGAAGTCGTTTTTGAAGCTATTTGATAGCTTCGTCTCTTGTCATTGTTGGGCTGAGGATTCTTTGCTTTGCAAGTCAGGAATAAAGTTTAGCAACCTCTATGATCAAGCATTGATTTTGCTGATAGGCTATTTCTAGTTTCCCTTCCAAAATGATGCATTTTCCCCTTGCATTTAGCATCTCCAATTGGGTTGCATTGATGTTCTCTGAAAGATCAAAGACATCTATAGTCGGTTGCCCAGTTCCCACCAGTTTTTCTAGCAGTTGTTCATGTTGGGCTATATTCAACTTTTCATTGATTGTGCCTATGGATGTCTACACATCTTGGAGTGCAAATATGTCTAGCATAGATGTCGCCGATGCATTCAGTGCTTCAACTACATGGTGAGCTACCACTTTTGCTACTTTTTCCTACCCTTGGTGCTACATCACCAAGACAGTTGCCTCTTCACCTTCATCCAATGTCATCGAGAAAGTGGAGGCATTTCCAAAAATTTTTGGGAATAAATGATGTGTCGCTAGTGACAGTGTCACCTCTCAAGCATTGGGATTTGACCTCAAAGGTAGTTGCATTCTTTGGGTAGAGAAAATGAAACCAACCCTCTCCATCTAGCTAATTGTTCAAGCCATCTCATTAAGGTATCTAATTTCTGGCTGATACACAAATGGATCTACCGCACTCATTCCTACTTACTACTCTTGTTCACTCAAGAGCTGCTCTTGGACTTGTTGCATATGCTCAAGGACTACACGGGCCTCTAATGTTGTCTCTTGAGTGGGTGGTCATGGTGGTAGCTCCTCTTCTTGGATGGTTGCTAGTGTTTTCACCTTCATAATTTCTACCCATGAGGCCAAGGGATTATGCCTAAGAGTGTCATTAGAATAGCGAACAATGCCTGCCCTCTTACAAATTTTTCTTATCAGACATGGAAAGGGCAGGGTTCTCCTTCCATGTTCGTTCTCCTTGAAACACTTCTTAATCTCCAAATAAATTAATTGTGGAAGGTTAATAGGAAATTTCCCACTTAGAGTGACACATGCATGAGTGGAGAAGGTAGTTACCTTACTTTGCCTCACAGTTGGATTGAAGTGATAGGCTGCAATCTTGAAATAAATTTTCTCCACTGATGTGAGCATGCCATACTCCTTACAATCCATCCTATAACATTGTTGAGTCCACTCCCTTTTCACCTCAGGGTCAACTTTTGTTGATATTTCCACAAGCTATGTTCTGATGTTGGGCAACCCCAGTGCCTATGCAATGGCATTTGCTGAATAGGACACTTGAACATCCTTGATCTTCACAATGGACCCTGGCCTTTGACTATTTTAGAAAAGATAAGTCTCTCCCATGTACCACTTTCTACTAGTCATGATGCTTGGCCACATGGGAGATGTTTGCAATTGTGTTCTGACATCTTCTAGAGCTTTCTCCAAAAATGGTCCAAAATTTATTTCTTGAAGAACTAATCTTTGGAGCTCTCGAGACTTGATGATGTCTAGGCAGGCTTGACTCAAAGTGACCTCAAGCTTAGGCATAGGTCTAGGTGCTTCTCCTCATTGAGATTGTTTAGTAGGCACTTATTCTTCTGGAATCTATTGAATAGATTCTGCTTCAAGTTCCTCCTAAAGAGGTCCCATTGCATGGGTCACCTCTTGTTGTTCTTGGCCTTGTTCCTGCTGGCCCCTTCTAGCTCTAGGTCATTTCTCCTATGGTTGTGATGGTTCTCCTTCCTATGGGCACTTTTGTTTGCGTGCCATCTGTAATCACAATAGAACCATGGATTAGCAATCATTGTGTAACCTTAAAATAGTTGGGATACCTTAACTCTTGAGGGTAGTTACACTTGGCTAAGCTATGATTATGGTGGATTTAATCAACTTAATTATTATTTCTATTTGTGCCTTATCATTGATCAATCATCTCGGAGGTTGTTGGAAGGGTTAACTTGGAAAAAGTTGATGTTTATGTATGATTAAAGTTACTAACCCTTAAGGGAGTTGGAAAATGTTTTTGAAAATTGCATAAAAAAAATTTAAGGTTTGTGGACTCCAAAATAAAGATCTTACCTTTGGTAAGTGTAGGATCGAAAAATAGAATGATTTGAATAAAAAAATTGAAATTTATGGGCTCTAGAAGGTTTTGGGCTTTGAAAAATTGCAAAAATTCCCCATGTGTTATGAGAAAATGATAAAAAATTCCAAAGTGTCTGGTGGTATATATAGTATTTTTGTATTGTGTCAATGATACCTTGACAATAGGGCCCCATTGACTAGGTCAACTACGTCAACAAGACCTCGATGATGCAACTATTGACCATCGTTGACTTTGGTCAAAATTTCAAAATATAAGGAATTTTTTGATGAAATTGGGATCAAATGAAAGCTTAGAAGACCAAGAATAGTATGAAATCATGAGAAGAGGACATTAAAGTTCATAAATTCAAAAAAATGGAGAAAAATATATTTAATGGATGAATGCAATGAAAGATTAAGGAGTACTGAGTAGTTTACATAATGGAAAATACAAAATATAAAATTGTAATGATGTCAAAGGTAAGGAAACTTAACTAATTAAGCCAAAATCTATGCAAGTGGGTCCTTCCCATAGTATGCTTATGCCCATTTTTTCCATTGCATAACCTCAACTAAGGAGTCTATGGATCCCATAGTTGATTTAATGATTCAAGAATCTCAATACGTCAAACTAAGACATAGAGCATAACGTAGAACCTGGCAGTGAGGTGAGTTATGGTAGCATGGATGGATGATAGAGAAGGTAGAATGGAGTTCCAAATTAAGGTCATAATAAGTCCCTTGTAGATTTGTGGTTAAAATGACCCAAGAAGTTTCATCCTCATTCTAGACCAAAACCATCCACTTTCAATGACTTTGCATCACCACTCTAAAATTGATCCATCCACTCAAGACATAAGAGTCTCCTTGCAAGACAACTACCATTCCACAAGGAGGAGAGAGAAGTAGGAAGTGAGAGACAAAGGGCCTTAGTTAGAGGTGACCTTTAGGCATAGGTGTATGTCTTTTGAGTTCCAAAACCAATGCTTGTAGCCTTTTTATTTGTCCAAGGGATGTGCTTTGAATTCTCATTGTTTTTTTCTATTTTTTTTTTTTTGAAATGGGAACCACACCATGTGAGGACTTTATTCATGTTAAAGGAGTGTGCTTTGAATTCCCATTTTTTTTCTAAATGATGGAAACCACACCATGTAACAACATTATTTATCTTTCTATCATTAGATGATACAGAATGGTAAGAAGTCCACGAAAAACACTCAAGCACTCAAGTAAGAAGAAAAGTGCAAAAAGTATTAAGTCCCCTTGAAGTCACACCCTTTACAAGCCCTTATATCCTTCCCAATTCTGGAACTACCAAGGTTACTGATTGATTAAAAGTTTCTTTAATGAAAAAGGGACTTCAAATTTCTAGAACAAGGAAAACCATTGAGTTCATTGGATGGATGGATGACATGGACTTACTACTTGTCCCATGAAAAATAAACCATGTCAAAGTCATTAGATATCAAAATTCAAAAATAAAAACTAGACACTAACAATCACACATTAAGCACAAACCATCATTAGTAAATAGCAATAACAGCATTGTGTCCTATGAAAATAAAGCAAATTTATTAGCATAAATGAGAAAATATCATACTTAGTCAAAAGAAAAAAAATAGATAAAATAAAGTAAAATATATAAGAAATTATAACATAATTAAGAAAATTTAAATTCACTAAAAATGGTATAAAATTAGAAAAATTTGAAAATCCAAAAATTTGCAAAATCAAAAATGTGAAAAACAAAAAGAATAGAAAAACTGAGAGACCATGGTAATGGTTAGCATGGATGGCCATCTCCCCCACAACTGAGTTGGAAGGAGGAGATCTAAAAAATAGAACGTGGGTGTCCATTAGGTGAGGCAGTATTGACACTGGCCAATCCTGGTTCTAGGAAAGGCTTGACTTATTGGATATTGACCAACTACCTTTTATTTGGTATATCAGGTTTGTAAATTATCATGGCCCTTAAGGAAAAGGTTTGATCAATTATATAAGGTCCCTCCTACAATGTTTGAAATTTTTCCTTTTGAGGTACATATGTAGGTTTCTAGTAAAGGACCTTATCTCCTAGTTGAAACCTTACTTTCCTAATTCTAAGGTCATGGTGTTGCTTGATGAATGCTTTGTTCACCTCATTCAAAGATAGGACCACTAAGCAATTTTTATTTAGCACGTTTAGATTGATCAATCTCTCATTTTATGCTAAAATTAGGTCAAGGTTTAGATCATAGGCCGTTGAGAGTGTACAGATCTCAGATTAAATTGGGAGTGTTGGAAGTTTTCCGTAGACTAACTCATTGGGAGAATATCCAATAGTAAGTTTCCAAGTTGATCAATAAGCCTAGAGAGCATCATTAAGTTTTATGCTCTAATCCTTCCTATATTTGCTAATGGTTCATGTTAATATTTTAGTAATCTCTCAGTTGGTTACCTCTACTTGAGCATTAGCTTGGGATGATAAGGTGTTTTTAATTTATGTTCTACCCCCAAGTATTGCATTAATTTTCTAAATGTGGAACCTATGAAATGAGTGCCATTATCAGAAATTAGTGAACGCGACACCTCAAATATATTCATGATATGTTGTTATATAAATCTAGCAGCAGTGGATGATGTGTAGTCTATAATAGCTGCCACTTTAGCCCATTTTGTGCAATAGTCAACTGCTATCATAACATATGCTTTCCCATTAGAAATGGATGTGATGGGACCCATGAAGGTAATGCCCCATATGTTGAAAGGTTCTAGTGGTTGAATCCACTATTGAGGACCTTCCATCTGAGTGGTCATCCCCCCATCACATTGACAATGCTCACAAGACTTGATAAACTAGTGAGCATCCCTATAGATTGTTAGCCAATAGTACCCTGCCATTAGGATTTTTATGGCTGTACATCTCCTTACATAGTGGCTTTTGCAAGGTCCTTCATGAGTATCCTAGAGAATGTGTAATTGATCTTCATTAGGGACACACCAACGGATCAAGCCATCAGGGCACACCTTCTAAAGGTGTCCATTAATTTCCATGAAGTATTTGACTCAATGAAGAAATTATATATTTTTTTTCATAAAATCCAAGTCTTGTGGCATTTCTTGAGTAAGAAGATATGTGAGGATGCCATTATACCATACTACTTTTTGGGCATTTTTTCATTTATTGCTTCAATAAAGAGGAGTTTGTCTAGAAATTGATTAAAGAGTGGGATCTCCTCCTCTTTGTTGTCTCATCTTAAGCAAGAAATATGGTTAGCAACCACATTCTCAATCTCTTTTCGATCTACCATAGTAATATTGCATTCCTGCAAGATCACAAGCCACCATATAACACAAGGGCTCACCATTGGCTTATTCATAAGGAAGAAAATTGCACTATGATCTATATGTACAAATACTTTATAAACTAGCACATAATGTCTAAACATTTCTAGTGCATGCACCACTATCATTAATTATTTTTTAGTGGTGGTGTATTTTAACTATGCCCCCACAATTCTTTGACTCATGTAGTGAATATAATATGGATGTTTCTTATCGTCCATCTACATGAGCACAACTTCCAAAGCATAGTTAGATGCATCTATCATGATATGGAATGGTTTGAACCAATTAGGTGCTTGTAGGATTGGTTTTTCTACAATTTTCTCTTTTAATTGTTGGAATGTGTTTTCACATTCCTTGGTCCATATGAAAGGTGCATCTCCCTTGGTAAGTTCTACCAATAGTTTAGCAATCCTAGAGAACTTCTCAATAAAGTATCACCAATGTGTCCAAGGAATGACTGAACATATTTGACAATCTTTAGTTGGTGTGTTATTCCTTAGATAACCCTTATCTTTTTTGGATCTACCTCAATCCCTTTCTCTAAAATTCAATTCCTTAGCATAATGCCTTCTTGGACCAGGAGATGGATTTTTTGCTAGTTGAGCCATAGGTTTGTCTCAACACATATCTTTAGTACTTGCTCAAGTTGGTCTAAGTCTTGTTCAAATGTAGCTCCGTAGGTGGAGAAGTCATCCATTAAAACTTCAACATCACTACCAATTTGTTGTTGAAAGATACTAAAGACCAAGAATTGAAATGTTTTAGGGGCATTGCATAGATCAAATGTCATCTTACAATATGAAAAAGTTCCTCAGGGACTCATGAATGTTGTCTTGGCTTGGTCTTCAAGAATAATTTGGATTAGGTTACAGCCACTATAACTGTCCAAGAAACTATAATAATAATGCTTGGATATGGTGTCTAATACTTGATCCATGAATGATAAAGGAAAGTGATCCTTAAATGTTGCCATATTTAACAACCTAAAGTCAATGCAAACCTATCATTTACCACCCTTCTTTGATACAATTACAAGTGGGCTAACCCACTCACTATTCGTGATTGGATAGATAAACCCTACCCTAAGGAGTTGCTTTATTTTCTCCTTAATGATTTGCTTCAATTTGGAGTTTAGTTTCCTCTATGGCTACCTTCTAAGCTTCATGGCTAGGTCAGTGTAAATGTGGTGCTGAAATATCTTTGGATCGATTCTTGTTAGTTCTAGATATGACCAAGTGAAGGTTGTTGACTATTTATTCACCACTTTCAACAACTTTTCCTTTTATTTAGGAGCAAGTTTTTCATTAATGATAACTAGTTTACCATTCTTTAAAAATGCATATTCCATTTCGACTGGTAAATTTTTTAGTTTTAAGAGCTCTTTCTTGAAGTGATTAGGGATCTCCAACTCTCTCCAACAATTATTATCATCTTCATTAGAGAGTTGGGAATAGAATTTTTTGATTTTGTCCATGCCTTTTACATATGCATAAGTTAAACTCTCAGTTTGTTCCATGCATATTGTGCTACTATCTAAATCAGCTATCAACCACTGGGTGCCCTTCTACTTTGTGGCTACTGTGTACAAACATCATTGAATATTAACTTCTTACACACACTGATTGCATGCCCTAATGTATATGCTTTAGATGTACTGAATCTTTTGCACACAATTTCACCCATTGTCACTATATGCAATGCATGGAATATGCTTCTTCTGAATTTTTCCTAACTCATTCTCCTTAGATATTTCAAGAGATAGGTCCTTTATACCCATTTGAGCATTGACCATGCTTAACCAAGCCCTTCCCATGGGGAAGTCACTTTTCCAATTGTCCACCTTGATTACTAGAAAATTAGCAAGATAGGACCACCCACAAACTATGGTCACAATGTCCTCTACTAATCTCAAAGGGACTATAATCGACTAATTTGCTAATTATAAATATATGTTTCTCTTCTTAATAGGTGGTAGGTTCTAGGCTTTGTACATATCATGGGAGATGAGGTTAACTCTGGAACTAGAGTGAAGAAGAGCCTTACATGGCTCTTGTCCAGCAACCTATAAAATTATGAGTGGACTTCTTGAATTAGATATTTTTGTAGGAAGGTTGCCAACCTTAATCTAGTTAGAAACAACATCAGTTAGCATCATAGTGTGGATCCTAGGTAGCATTTGGTTTGAAAGGTCCTCGAAGGTATTTGATGTAGAAGATGAAGGTACTAGAGATACGAGGAGATTAGCCAAAGTAGTTTGTGAGGACTGGAGAGGACTACTAGGCTAAAAGAAAGGTTGTTTTCTTGATCGATTATCTAGACCACTTGGTTGAAAAACTGGGGATGATTGTATAGCCATTGTAGCATTTTGTTGTTGTGGATGTGGAGGAATTTCACCCTACATGGATGGAGTAGGAGGCAACTAAGTTGAAGGTGGAGGTGTAGGTGCAGAGGGATGTGGAGGATGATAAGGATACTAATAAGGGTTTTTCCCTTGAGTGGATGGTGAATGTGTTCGATGGTACTTTGGAGGGTAATAGTGATGTTGAAATAATGCATGACTTGCTAAACTTCTAGAGGAAATGGGTTGCTGAACATAGTACCCATATGGATCTAGTTGCCTATAAGGGTACTGCTACCTTGATGGTGGCATTCCCCATGATTTTGGTTGGTACCACTATTGGTACTATTCATAAAATTGTGGAGAAGTTCCACTTGGGTAGTAAGCTTATTGTTGCTGGTGGAACTATCTTAGACTACCTTGAGGATAAGTCAATCATCTTGAAGCTTGCCTGCATGCTAGGTAGGGGTTTAGTGCATATACTCCAAATTCTTGTAAGTATGACACCATATGGCAACATCCCTTTTGATGTTCATATTGAAATATGTCACATTTGATTTCATCATCAGAGTCAGACTCCATAACTTCCTCTATTGTAGCATCTTTGCCCTTACCTCTTTGCTAGGCATGTTCAGCTTCTTTTCATTATCTACAATTATGATCACTATTTTACTCTTTGGATTCTTTAGAAATTTTCAAAGTGGTTTGAAACTTTTCATGCAAAGAGTTCCATAACTTGTCAACCTTGGCTGAAATATCAAAAATAGATTTTTGGATAGGCAAGGTCTTTTTGTTCACCACTTCATCAAGTGGTGACTCCTCCTTGTCACAAAATTGGACCTCTTATTTTATGATGGATGGGTTCCTATTATACTCTTTAGCACTCTCCATTTTTCATAACTCGCCTCCTTATTTTGCTACTTATTTGATTAGCCTTTGGATCTAATTAGCTCTCATTTTAGACAACCTCCCTTGGGCATATACCCCAAGGGTCCTTCTCGTTACTACCCTAAGACCATCTATGATGTGGTGAAGTTTTTCTATCTAAGAGTAACCATGGCCAAGGCATTTATGTAAGAGTGAATAATATTAGCCCATGGTAACATCCAAGGGTTCATGTGTTCCTTGTCTTTAGCCTTGGATTTGCCTTCTCAGATTAGACACTCTAGAGTACATTTGATATTTGTCATTGAATAGTTCTAACATGGTACTCCATCTTCAAATAGATTCCAATTCTAAGGACCGGTACCAACTTTTAGCTTCCTTAATGAGTGTCCTTGGGAAAATCTTGAGTTTCTTCCACTCATTCTCGATGTTTTGTAAGGCATAGGCCTCTTGAAAATCTTGCAAATGTGTCTACGGATCAGAGTTGTATCCCCCCTCAAATCTTGGGATATTGTTCATATCTAGGTTCTTGATCTAACTATCCTTCATATGCCTAGTTGGAATTCTTACTACCTTCACAATGTTAAGCATACTTCAAGTTGCTAGTAAATTTTCATCATCATTGCAACGTTGAGGATGTTGATGATGGTTTTGGCCACCCATTCAATTTTGGTGGCCTTCACGATCATTATTATTTCATAAATCACCTTCATCACGGTTGTTTCGATGGTAGCTTTTATGTGAACCATCAGATGAAGAGGAATGTTGGAAATTAGATGAAGAGGATGAAGAGGAACATGGACTAGCACCACCACTGTGGTGTCTACCACCACTCTTATGCTTTTTATGATCTCCATCATTAGATCCCTTGTTATTGTGATTTTCATCCTTGTTATTACAATTTTCATCCAAGTCCCTACTTTGGCTATCATTCTTCCTTGAACCTGGTTTATGAATAGTTGTTTGCAAGGTCAAGTTCACACCCTCACCATCATTAGCAGAGGGTGGAGAATCTTCATGTTGAGAACCTTCCAAGGGAGGATCCTCATTATCTTCTTGATCTAGTAGGAACAAAGGGTTAGTGAAATGTTTCTTCTTTGTGGCTTCATGTAGTCTCTTTTGACATTTTTCTCACTTACGTTATGTTTCAGTGGAATGATAGTTCTAAGTTTCATATCCATCCACAACATACTCTTCATGAAAATTTGCTATGTCCAACTTCTTAAGGGTTTCAATTAGCATTCCTAGCATAGATCTATTGGGGGAAAGACAACATTGCCCTCCATATCACACCACTATATTTGTTCATCCTGATGTAGGATGAAGGTGAAATTTGATGCAAACTCATCTGGATGAGTGTATATCACCTTGCATTCTTATGGGATTGGTGGTTTAGTATCTTTATGCTTACAAGAAGAAGAAGACGTTTTATAAAACAAAATGAAATTGTTAGTGTGATTTTATAATTTATGTATAGTGGGAATGATATGGACCTTTAGGTTCATACAATGATATTATTGGTATTCACTTAGACCTAAATAGCACATGTTCCATAAACAAAGTCTCTAGCAATGATGCCAATGATGAGTAGTGAGGTACCCTTACGCCTAACCATACGAATCATGAAGCATTCATGCGTGACTTGGTTAAATGTTGTGGACTTTATCATTTCTAGTGCACTAGTGAATATAGCCTTAAGGTCAATCATTTTCATCCTAATTACACTTATGATACACATTGGTATGATTAAGTGTAACTGAGGCATCCAATTTTTATTATTTTGTATTTTATGTTTTGAGTACTTGAAATGTAGGTAAAAGGAATTGGATTAACTAATCTAAATTAACTAACTACTATTAAGCTAATCCTAACATAAGTATCCATTCCCACTTTCTGTACATGTCCTAAACCCATGTATCCATTGCTAGGTGACCAAATGTTATGCTACTGGGCATACCAAGCAATAACCTTGTTGGGATTACCAAATGAATACATGTTACACTTGAAGTGGTTGTACTTATGTATTTAATCTATCTAGCTTAATAATCTCATTAACTTAATTTCTAGAAAATAATTGTGAAATAATTGAGAATAATTACCAAATAACTAAAAACATTGAATGCATAAATAAAAATAGCTAATCTATCCAAAGTGCTACAAGGTTTATTAGAAAGCTCATCTTTATTACTGCATATACTATCGTGCTTAGGTACAACAATGCTCGAATAAAGATGTGTACACTCAATGACTCTTACTGCGGGCACTTAGGGAGAAAATTCTAACTTTCAACTAGAAAAAATGCAAGAGCTTTTCTACAATTAAAATCTAGACTCATAAATGCCATGGGTAGGCACATATTTATAGGCGATGGACAAACATCGCGTCAACAAGGCATCATCTATGTAGGTTAAAATGTTTCAATAAGCCCTCTTAGATGAGGCCTCATCGACGTGGTTGACTGCATCGACAAGGCATCATCAACACAGCCAACCAATGATGACTCATCACTAATCTACATCCTAAGTACCTTGAGGAAAAAAAATTGTAAGGAGTTGAGTTGAAGGTGCCAAAAAGGGTTGAAGAACTTACAAAAATTTAAAATTTTGAGGAAAATGATGAGGTATAGTACTTAATTTATCTTAATGATATTTTCTTATTTATTAATTATTTATTTTTATGGTATTTATATGATAGTGCACTCTAGGCTACAGACTAAGAGAAAGGTGCAAATGAAAGAAAGGACGCAGAAATGATTGAACTAAGTTCTAAGGTGTTTTTTTAAAAAAAAATCATACCTTATTATTATTATTTATTTATTTTTACTTTTAATTATTAATCAGAGACTATGCATAGAACAAGGCTCGAGTGGAAAGGTGATCTTAAAGAAAAAAGAAAAAGAGAACGAACTAGAGGTAATTCAATTATCAAATAACAAATATAGTTTAGAATACATCCTTTTTCCTTATTCTGATGTTATGTTCCTTTTTGTGATGGTGCCCTTGGGTTAGAGATAATTCATTTGGGAGATGGGGAAGGGTTCTTTATGCCAATCTGGTTTCAAACAGACTTCAACCCCTACACCCAAATCTTGTTTTATGTCTTCTTCATGAGTGACTCCAATAAAGGGATCATTACGATAGTTCGTGCCAACATCTTCTTCCATTAGGTCTGTTAGCAAAACTACCTTTGTCACCATCACGGGTTCTCCTTTTTCTCTAGAACATATGGTGGCTATTTCCAAACAAGAACTTATTCTTCTTTAAAATCTTGGTGAATGGATTGCAAAAAATACACCTTACTCCATTTGCTAAGAATTATACCACTTAAGGAAATTCAAATCTTATGACTTCAAGGGGGAGTAAAAATTGGTGCAAGCCGATGTTGCATCTTCCTTTTATGCTATCCTTAATAATGTTCAAAAAATTACCAAATACTTGAAATAACTCTTAGGAGAACTAGAGAGTGCCACTTACCTTGTTATTTGTTGAATTGTGAACGCATCCTTCAAATTAGGAATGACTATCTTTGTGTAAGTCATTCTTATTTTCTTTTTTTTTTGTTTCTTATTTTTATTTGTTATTATTATCTTCATACTCATAATTTTAATCTTATGTATGTATAGGAAAGAGAAAGAATGGGAGGAAGACATGGCTCAATGGATCCTTCAAGTGAGTCCATCTGAAAGTGAACTTGTGAAAGTGAATGAGGCACAAGCTATAGTAAAAAGTGTCACTAGATACATTAAATAACTATGAAATGGTTTGGTCAAATGTCATGTGATAATTAATAAGGACAATGCTACTAAGGAGGACCGTGAAGCCCAGTCGAAGGCTATTACTGATTTTCTTAAGACCTTCAATCTAGATGACTAATCTCTTACACTTCCTTCCATATCCCTATTCTTGATGTATCCCACATATATTTTCATTTTCATCCTCCTCTTGATGTATCTCATCCATACATTAATAATAAAGTTTAATAGTATTTTGTTTTATTTTTTTTATTTCCACTTTGGCTTCTAAATTATGGTTTTCTTTGATACCAAATGTGACATCTCATTCCTAGATGTTAGTAAAAAAAACTGCTCACTGCGTAAATCCATAACACACATGAAGATATAATGGAAATATAAATTGTTAAATTTAGAAAATAATATTAAGACACATAAATAAGTAGGAATGAAAAACTTTATTAATGTTTGGAAGGTACACTATAACACATCTAGGTTATCTTTCTGTGACACTTAAGACCTTAGAAGCAATCCAACACTACCACCATGGTTAGATTATCCAACCAAAGGGGTGATCAATCCCTTCTTGTCTTGCTTCATCCAACTCTCATTACTTGTCAATCTTGCTCCACAACTCCATGCTAGCATGTCCTCTAAGCCTAGCCTTAAATGCCATAGGTCAAACCCATTCCTGAGGGGTACCATGAAGAGTTGCAACTCCTTATAATAAGGTACCCTTTCTTTCAAAGGTTAATTATATAATTATAGTACAATTCCACCATTAACAAGGGATGAGATGTTACAAATAGTCTCTTACTTGTAGAAAGACTATTTAAATTTTTTTCTCAACCTATATTTCATCATATTTCAATCTCTAATGGATTGACCATTTTAACTTTCATATTCTTAGAACTTCTTTTCCCATCAAGTAGAAGCCATACCTTCTACTTTTGATTCAACAATAGGTACCCTTAAGTTATTTGGTATCTCTTCCAACTCAAAGTGCATGTCAAGTATCATTATCTAACTTGAAAAATCATTAGTGCCATCTACATCATTAAAATTCTTCAACTCAATGTTAGGAAGTCTTGTAGCATTTTAAAATGTTATGGCAAGCCCTACCTCATCTTCATCATCAAGCTTGCAAAGAGAAGAAGTAGTTATCACTATTGTAGCTCTTGGAATTATCACCAAATAAATAGGATTCCCTCTCATTAGAATCATTAATTAATGGCTTCCTACACTTCCATATCTGGATTGTCTTTCGTCATCATCTACACTATCTCCACTATGATATGAAGCTTCTTCATTAGAACATAAATGTTGATCTTCTCTGTGTATCCAGATATGGCTAGGGTTGGCATTCTTGTCTACCTTTACGTTGATTTCATCCAAATGAGCAACCACTAATTAGAAGGAAAACTTCATGCTCTCTGTATCTCTATTCAAGAATTACACCTCTTTCTTCTTAGGTGTCATCTAAACGTAATAAAATCCTTAACCAAATCCAACCAACAATTAACCAAAAGCTTCAATAAAAATTTAAAGTTGGACCAACTTCACTCAAATGTTAAATCACCTTCCAATATTAAATCCAAATATTATGAAATGATAATTAATTTTCTAGAAAACAAGAAAACTATCTATCTTTAATTATTCAAACAGAAGATTACAACAAGATTCCACAATCCATCAAATATCAAACAATATCACACATTCAAATGATGTTATAGAGCATGAGGGTCTACAATCATACAATGGTTGTTCTTAATACAATACCAAATCAATGGAGGATCTCTCTCACAACCTAGGATTGAGATCTCAACTTACAAGCAACACTAGAATACATAAACTAACTTACAACATAATTGACCTTGGAGATGCAACCATATATGCACTAACTTAATGTGATCACTCAAACTCTTTCTCATGTTCACCACATAAACTTACATGACATCTCATGATACAAGTATGAAACACAATCCGTATTTATTAACTAAGAAAGATAAAAATCCTAGGAAACCTTTCTTAAGCATAACTTGAAGATCCCATGTTGTTTTCATCTTTTCCATCTTCTCTTAACTATTTCTTAAATTAGAATGAAAATTTTGGATGTTTCTCCATTAATACAAGAAATATTTAATCTTTATGGGATGTCTCACTATAAAACTATTAATTCTAGGAATACATCTCATTCCTAGCTAAGACATCTCCTACTATAGTTGAGATGTCTTAGCTCTTCTTGATACATGTCAACTAAGATGTCTCATGTAGTTCTAAGACATCTCATATGAGAATTCTACAACTTTTCCAAGATGTCTCTTGACATTTAAGAAATCTCTCCTAAGAGCTATGATCTCTAGCAAGTTGACTCCATGACACCTAAGATGTCTCCATAGAGCCCAAAATTTGGAAAAATACACATGTAGAGAAGAGAAGAATAGAATTAGAAGAGATGTCCCTACACCAATATCCAAGTTTGATTCTTCATCATGGCATCATATTTCTTCTTCATAGCTTATCTTCATACTCCAGATTTTATATCCTATTGCACATTACATGTCCTATGAAGAAGGGTTGAGCATGCAACATGAATGATGTCTTAAGAGCAAGTAAATCTTCTCTTATACTATGTATCCAAAATCCGACTTTTGACGTGATTACTATTAATCAATGGATTTGCAAAAAGTTATGATCTATCATCTTTATTAAATTTAGTAAAATCAAACTTTTCCTTATAAAAAATAACATTTCTAGTAATAAATCATTTCTTATCTTGTAGATCAAAGAATTTGTATTCACTTGTCTTTGCATCATAACCAAGAAAGATGCATTTTTGTCCTCTATCTTTTAATTTATTTATCAATTCATTTGTAATTTTCACATAACATATCTAACTAAAAGCTTTCATTTGAGATAAATTTGTTACTTTACCATATATGAGCTAATATGGTATATTCTCTTTACTTTATGTAGTAATAAGCCTATTGAGGATATAGGCTAAGACATGGTGTGCTTTATTTCAAAATTGGTTGGGGAATGAAGCATGTTTGAGGAAGCATCTTAACATTTCTTAAATTATTCCATTCTTTCTTTTACTAATACCATTGCTTTGGCATGGATATCCACATGTAGTTTCCTTTTCAATTTCATACTTAATACAAAAATCATTAAGTTTTTAGTTTACAAACTTATCTTCTCTATTAGTTCTTATGGCTTTAATTTTGAGATATAATATATTCTCAATCATTTTTTTTAAATTCTAAAAAATGAAAAATGTTTCATCCTTTGAATGTGATGAATAAGTCCAAAAATTCATGCTAAAACCATCAATAATAACAAGGAAATACTTATTTCCTTCTTGAGCTAAAGTAGACATTGGACCTTCCATATGCATATGAAGAAGCTTTAGGGATCTTTGCTTTCTTTACATTTGTGTGTTATGAGGTAATTCCTTTTTCTTTTGTTTAAGGAAATATTATATATCTATTTTGGAATTTCTAAACTTTTAACTCCTATGGCTACTTTACTCTTAATTAACTTTTCAATTTTAAAGTAGAAGACATGGCCTAATCTTCAATGTCATATTCTTGAGAGAGAAACATCTAAGAAAGTTGATTGAAAAATCTAAGAATTCATGGCTTTAATACCTTTGGATACTTGTGCTTCTAAGGGATAAATCTAATTATTTCCCCTCTCTAAGTTTGCAATGATAAAATTACCATTGAATATGATTCAAAAATCATCATGAAAGATATTGATTTCCTCTACTTACAATCCAACTAATTGATAAAAGTGAACTTGATAATTGAGGAACATAATAAACATCATGCGCAATGATTTTTTGGCCATTAGGAAGTGTAAGTAATATATTACCAATTCCTTAAATCTTTACACTTGCTCCATATTCAAATTTAATACTATGAAAAGAGTCATATGGACTATAATTGATAAAATGATCCTTAAATGAAGTCATATGATTAGAGCATCCAATATCTATTATCCATGTGTAAGGAGTAACTTCCTTTACCATTTAATAAGTAGCAAAATTAAAGCTTGAGTCTTTACCTTTGGACTAATCTTATGAATCTTAAGAATTGTTTTAAAGTTAATAATGATCTTTATTTGATTGTGATTGATCATTTGTAGTATGAGAAATAAATCCTACCTTTCACCAATATTTGTCTTCATAGTTTTATTTCTTCTTGCAATGTTTTCATCACAAAATATTTGAAGATAATGCTTCTTACTAATTTATTAATATGAAATTAAATCTTCCTTCTCTTTAACCTCTTCTTTCTCTAAATTTGCCTCTTTAGAGATTTCATATATAAAATTCTAATTTTGGCTTTGATCTTGATTTCTTTCATCCTTGAAATTTGATTATCTACCTCTTTCTCTTCCAAATCTACCTCTCCCTTTTGAATTTCTTACAAAATAAGCTTGATCATTTTGACTTTGATTATCATATCTTTTCAAATCTTCTAATGATCTACCTTGATACACTAACTCATCAATTGTAAGATCATCTATATTTCTATTTTGAACAATATTCGTCATAGCATGCTTGAACCTTCCATCATTATATAATACTAAAATAACTTTGTCTAACGTTTTTCTTTCACTATGTTATCATCCATATTCATCTAGATTTCTTATGCTTGTATACATTTAACAAAGAACTTGTTTATATTCTCACCTCTATTAATAATTAAATCTTCAAATTCATATCTATATCTCAATTGTTTGATTTGAATGTTTGTGATGGAGGCTCCTTTATATTTTTTTTGTACAAGGTCTTAATTTTTTTTCTTTTTTTTTTCTTGCATTTGGCTTATGAATGATTCTTGAACTAGTTGAAGCAAAAACAAGGATGTAAATGATCATTTTTATCATTGCTTTTTTTTTCTATCTTCTTAAAGCTTTCATCCTTTTCTCTCTATTAAGAATAACATGATTTGGAACTTCTTAATATCCATGCTCTACAATATCCATAGAAGCTTTTTTCTTTATAATTTCTTGATATCACTAATCATCATCAGAATTCACAGTAATCAATACGATATCACAATTAGTCACTTATGAACTTGTAAAATGTGATTGTATTAACCAAAGAATTATCATATCATGTGAGATCACTTCATGTGATGAAGATTAGTATCCTTGCCAATTTTTTTTATTTGAATATATCATAAGCCACCACTAGATTAATAAAAATAATATTTCTTTTTCATTTGCTAGAAATTACCACAATTAGTAGAAATTGATTAGTAAAAAATGATTTTTTTGATTCAACACTTCAAATGAACTTGAGGTTGTTTCACTTTAAATATGAATGCTTTGAATTACAAATGATGCTATAAACATAGATCTAATAAAAACATTTGTGAAAAGGAATGAGATTTATAAGAGGTTTAAGATACAAGATGTATGTTCAACTTTTTTTTAACTAAAGATGCATAAATTAAAATTTTAATGTTGTAAATCACAATGAAAACTAAATGTATAATCAATTTTAACATCAAATCAACTTGAAAGAAACTTATCTTTATAATCTTTTAGGAAATGATATTGAAATGATATCAAATAAATTATCTTTGATATGAAGTATGCAAAGTCTTGTAATGAATTGAAAAAAATATGAAATTGTGAAATTAAGAAATATTATGAAAAATCTAAGAAATTTTGTAACAGATATGAGAAATTATGAGAATTGTGAAGGAAATAATAAAAATAGAAACTTCTTCATAATGCTCCTTCAAACAACTTAACCTTTGAAAGGAATGATGTGAAATGAGAAAATGAAGGATTGTCTCTTATTAAGATATGAAAGGTGATGAGTGGTAAGGTAACCCTTATGCCCAACCATACAAATCACAAGTTTTCATGCATGATCTAGTTGAATTTTGTGGATGGAAGTATTTGTGGGATCTATATCATTATGTCTTGATCGCAATTCGCTATCTTCCCACCTAGACTAGTTGTAGCTTTGTCACGTATGGTTTAGTCCAAGGTAAGACATGATAATTGATGTTGTTGCAGCCTTATGCCACTCCTAATGATCATAAGGAAATCAATTATTTAATCTAATTAATAATGAAAAGTAAAGTCTAAACTAGCCTATGTGTGATGAGTATTCATTTCTAACCTTTTTTACATGCCTTGGACTTCGTGCAACTACCATTGGGATTACCAAGCATATCATTACTGGGCATACCAGATGATAACACTACTAGGTTACCAAGTAATTATACTTAAGCACTTGTGATTAGTTGTACTCATTTTGCTTAATGATAGAAATACTAAGAGCAATAAATGATAAACATTAACTAAGTAAAATAGTAAGCATTTAAGTAATTAATAATAATAAAGCTAAGTTGATGCTAAATGATGGAAGTAATCTCAATCTTTATTGTTGAACATGTAACGTGTCCAAGTACATCACACTCAAATAAGAATGTCATACAATCACTTAACATCACACTGTGGGCATGCACTAGAAACAAACTAACAAAACTTCTCTTTGTCTAAAATCTATTCAAATCTATTTCTCCCACTCTATATATAAATCGTGCATCCAAGTGTGGTATTTATAGGCTAGCATGAAAGGAGTGATATTAGATCCCCAACATTAGAGGTTGTGCCTTGATATTGAATACCTGATAATGCAATTTTGATATCAGATATATTAGAGCCATACAAAAACATGACTCATCATACCCCCACAACTGAATAAAAACTCATCCTCAAGTTAAACAAAATGAGGAACAAGCTTTTTACAAAATATTGGGAAGGTGTGGGATTATTGAATAACTCTAATAAATACACAAACTGACTCTTTCATGCCGTAGTGGTGTTTTACAAAAATGGACACGACATGAAAAAATAAAGAAATTGGAGAAGCTTATGTAGTTCTTGCAGGTGGTGGGTCTTCCATTGGTTACATCCCTTTGTCATAAAACTTTTGAAATTTATAGCAATTTAGGAGCACCTACAATTCCTCCTCCTTTGCTCTCTTGTCATGCACCATCAAGGCTGATGATCCAATGTGTGCTGGAACTAGTACATCCCACAAATGTGGTAGCTATAGGAACATGTAATTCACTTTCACATACCACACCATGAATTACCTCCATTCCTCTTCAAAATCCATGGCCTTTTCTCTTAACTTATGATAATTTGTTCATCTCTTGGCTAGGCCTGAGGCTACATCTCTTTGCCTGTGGTAATGAGTCTTAATTGTTTCTAATTCCAAGTTTTCCATGTGGAGCTTTTGTAGAACATATTTCCTATCTGCAAAATCTTTTTTATATCAAGCATAGGTGGCTACTACTTTTTGTTCCAATTCATTTCTAGGCTGACCTACTATTAACATGGCAAGGTTAGCATAGCGAACGTTAGCTAATGCCATGTACTCTTTAAAATCTTTAATCTACAGGTCCCTATTTTTCACTTCTACTTAGTGGAAAACAGTGTAGCTATCCAATATGGGCTACCAATCAGGATTCTATGCTGACATGAAATTGATGTAGGCCTTTTCCATCTAGATTTATTTCTCATTAATTTTTTTGTACATGTTAATCTATTCATGGAAGTGCTCTTTTAGCTTCTAGTGCTTCTTGGCTTCCTTTGCCACACGCTTATCTCAATTGTATATTTTTGGTATATTGCATGTACCTCCTTCATTAAGAGGGTTTGATTCTCTCTAGCCAATGTACTTATGTCCTGGCTGACCCTCAGCAGTTACTTTCTCAACTAGTGGATGCTCTCTTCCAAAATGTTTTTCTACTTCTTGACGATGGTTAACCTTGCATTGTCAGTAGCAAGCTACTTATTTTCTTCCTATGTAATAGTTAATGCCTTCACATGAGCATATGCTTGGGCTTCACTCGCTAAGGCATTCCAGACTTCTCCTTTTCTTGTTCATCTACTTTATTCTACTCAATTAGCTAGCCCAACTACTCTGTTCAAAATTGCAACAACTAGTTAGGTGCAACAAATTGAGAAGAATCCCTTCCTTCAACTCTTAGGGCAATGAGCTCTTATTGTAATCAATGCACTTTTGCTTTTGCATGCTCTACCCTAGTCTCTACCATGACCAGTTTTTCCTTGGTGGCTATGAGATTGGATTGTACTACAATGACATCACTAGAATTATCAAAGAGGATTATCATAGCTTGCCTAGTTTGCAATAATCTATCAAGCACATTCTCATGAGTTTCAAGATTCATCAAAGTCTTGACTAAAATTTGGGCATTTCTAGTTCCAGTTAAGTCCATCAAGGATACAATAGGTACATTTAAGGATTCTTTAATATGGTTTGTTATTACTTTTACTAAGACTATTGCATCTTGGTATTACAAGACCGTGAATATGGAACCTTCTCTTGTTTCAAGCATCACTTGGAAAGATGTGACATTTCCAGAGATCTACTATGACCATTCAGCTTCTCCTCCTAGTTGCAAAGAAATCTACCCCCTTGATGGATTTCCAAAGACTAAAAGCTAAATCATAGTATTAATGACTTAGAATAGGTTGAATTCATCCTTTCTTCCCCAGCTGAGAGTTTCAACAATTCACTACAGATGGCTCATTGTGGGTCTATAATATTCCAGCAGTGGTGGTGGAACTTACAGATCTCATTGTTGCTCTAGTTCATTCTTTGGTTCTTATTCTATCTCCTTCTCTAGTTATTGTTCCTATTCATCATCAAGGTCTTTCCTTGGTGCTACTAGTTTGAGCAACTTAGAGAATGAAGTATTTTGGGCCCTCCTAGGAATGTGATTAGTGCAACCTAAGATTCCAATGTGCTTGCATAGCTTTCTAATTAGGCAATGAAATGCAAGTATTAGCTTCCCTCTCTTTCTTTTCTCAAATCACCTTTGAATCTCCATGAAGTACTATTGGTCAAGGTTTCCATTATATTTGTCCATCAAGATTGCACTTCCTCTGGCCATGTAGGTTGATATTCTAATGAGCACTTTAGTGAAGAAGAGATGGTATGTACCAATTTTGAAATAAATCCTCTCTTTCGAAGTTAGCTCACTATATATTTCGTTTTCTTTGTTATATGATCACTTTAGCCACAACTTCCTTATTTCTATGTTAGACCTTGTGGACAATTGTGCTACCTTGGCCTCCACATTTGGTATATTCAACATCTCTACAATGGCCTTAACTAAGAAGGAAATAGAGACTCTGCCAATGTTGATGGTGGTGCCTTTTCTTTATTGTGCCAGAATTGGTACATCTCAACAAGGTATCATTCCCCACTTTCAGAAAGAGTGTGTCATAAAGGTGATGCCTGAAGTTGAGCTTTGACCACCTCAAAGATAAATTCCATGAATGGCCTGAAGTTCATTTTTATGATGACCATGGTCAACATGAATCACTCTTGGATGCCCTGAAGGCATTTTTAGGACAACATGAGGTGTTTTCCTTGCACTTGATCCTCAGGTCTTATAGCCTCTGCTTGGATTAGCTACCCTGTAATAGGGGCCTCTTGGTGAATGTGAAATGATTGGGCCTACTATTCTTCATGCTCAACTGGTGGACCTTGTTCTCCTAGTTAACCTCTACCAACTCTTGAGCATTTGCTTACACCTTGAAAAGGTCCTTCTTATCCTCTTCTTTTTAGGTCCATCTACAATCAATTAAGGATTTTGGATTACTAAGGTATTTTTCATTTATCATTAATAGGTTTATACCTTACTCATGTACTTAGTTCCATTAAGTTCTTAGTTCATGTGATTGCAAAGTTGGAAAAATTTCAAGAAAAATGCCCAAAAACTATTAATTTCTTTTATGATCCTTTGCAATTAGCTTCTTTTCCCTTATGTATGGCTTATAATGATGATTATGATCCATTAGGTTAGATAATTAAAGGTTTTGGCATACATACAACTTATTGTTCATTAAAATACTTAAAGTTTTTAATATTCTTACCCTTTTAATACCATTCAAGTGATAGCAAATTTCAAAAACTTGGTGCAAGTTTTCCACATAGGCACCCTCCCCCAACTAAATTGAACACTTTAGGATCAAACAAGTTCAAAAACTAAGAAATTTGAAGCAACATGGAACAAGATATCGTGTGGAAGTTGGGTGTGCAGAGCTCTTAGTTGAGAGAGAAAAATGCAAAAACTCCCCTAGCTTCAATTGATAAGAATGAAATTTTTAAGCATTGTGAGGGTCCTATTTATAGGTTTTTGTGGACCTAATATCAAGTAGTTGATATCTACTCCCACCCAATATTGGGGGTTTTAAAATTACATCTCATGAAAATATTCAACATGGAAAATGAAGCTCTATGATAAGTTGAAATGTTTCATGTAAAGTTCAAAGTTTTGGGGTAAGCTAGAATTCCTATTTAGAAATTGGTAATTTTAGAAGATGAAATTATAGGAATTAAAAGCTTTGGAAGATGTAAGAAAATGTTATTGAGTCCATGATATAGAAAGAATAGGTTGTATGATAAGGGAAGATGTTGAAATTGACATTTATGAACTTGGAAGGTTGAAGATGATGCAATTGTATTAGACAAGTTACAAAAGTTATATAGGTGGATCCTCCCCAAAGTAGGTTGTAGCCCTTAATGCCCTTATATAACCACACCTATTTTGCATTCCCACTTGGTTCTTCACTTTTTTGTCCTAGCATAATGATTACAAGTTTATTCTTAGTTTCATGAAGAAGAAGAATATCATTATGATCATGGTAAGAAGCTCTTATTGATGCGATGGATTGGTGGATGATGTGGCCTCACTATCCAAATAATCAATCCCTCATGACATTGACAACATAGAGAAAAATTCACCTCAATGGGCTACATCATGTCATTTCATTCATAATCAAGATTATTGACAAAGAAAATGAAAACACAAAGTGTGTAAAAAGTTGAAAAGAATGGGAAAATTTTGTATCAAGAAATGAGAAAATGATAAAAAATTCTAAAATAAAAAGATGAAAAACACTTATTAATTCTTGATTTTAGGATAGGGCATCACTCCCATGACTAAGCTTTTGACCATGATAAGAGTTAATAAGTGGGCAAGTAGGCTCCATGCATTTGTGAAACAACATTAAATCTTCACTATTAAGTCATTAGGTATCTTCTAGTTTAGTGGCAACTATGTAGATGGGTTGTTACTCACACACTTGGTTTTGAAATGTACAATGTGTGATAATAGAAGTTGTGTTAACTTTGTGGACGTCTGGCCCATGACTACACCCTTTATCATGATTATTGATGCATGGATTCTTCTATCTTTTCACAGTGCTAGATTTATTATTTTTGTCAAGTTTTGGAGTAATGATGAATGTTGGCCTTTTCATAGGACTTGAAAACATTGATTCTAAAAGGAAGAATGTTGCACTTGATTGGCATTATGCTAGTTTGAATGGGTTAATAGGTCCACAAGCATTGTGCTTATACATGGAAGCCATCCTAAAGAAAGGGCATTTCCAAGATTGTGATAGGGATCTACTAGCATTATCATTTTCATGTATGTCCATAGCACAAGTGACATTCTTTCATTGATAATGTAGTGTCAAACCATCTTATGTTACTAGCCATGACATGTGATGGAGGGAAGTATCAGAATATTAAGAAGGTGATAGAGGAGGTGGTGATCTCATAGAAGATGTTGTGGGTTGATGATATTTAAGAGAGTGATAGTAGTGATTTGAGGTAGAGGAAGTAGAACCAGTTAGGAAAATAAGTTGTTGAACATAGTATCCAGATGAGTCTAGTTCACAATAAGAGTAGCACTTTTTTGATGATGGCCTCCCCCATGATTGTGGGATTTTACACTATAGTTGATAGTAGTTTTGAGGTTGATAAGTCCCACTAGGATAGTACAATTAGTTATAGAACTATCTATAATTACCTTGTCAAAAAGGTAAGTTCCCAGGCATTTGTTTTTGTATGAACTTGGGATTCAATGCAAAAGTGCAATACTCATGTAGATGTAATATGACTAGGAAATAGCCCATTGGATGATCATATATGTAGATGTCACACCCATCATCTTCTTTGGTAGTTGAGTCTATAGCCTCTTCTTCTACAACCATTTCCCTTTTTTGCCAATCAGTGTTCTTACCTATTTCTTAGTTTCTTTTCCTCCTTTTTTTGTGATCACTTAATTTATTTTTTGTTACTCTTTCCTCTATAATTTCTATGCAAAATGTGACTTTCTCATTCATCCATTTTTACATCTTATCTAACCTTGGATGAAGTTTAGCAATAGACTATTGCATTGGCAAGGTTTGCTATGAAATCACCTTATTGAGAACTGCTTCCTTTTTCTTTATCATAGAGATGAATCCTCTTCTTTTGAAGAGATGGCTCCCAGTGATATTTCTTAACATTATCTTGTTTACATAGCTCTCCTTCTTCTTTTTCCACATGCTCCATTAGCCTTTGTATCTTATGGGTTCTTAGGTCATATAATTGACCTTGAGCATACATCCCAAGGCTCTCTCTCATTTGACTACGAATCCCATCTATGATGTGGAAAAGTTACTCTTCCTTAGAGAAACCATGGCCTAGACATCTATATAGTAGAGAATAGTATCTATCTAAGGCCATATCCAAGGGTTCATGCTGTTCCTATTTCTATCCTTGGATTTGTTTCCTTAGGTTGGACACGTTCACATAGGTTTGGTATTTCTCATTGAATAGTTCTAGCATTGTGGACCATCGATGGATTGAATTTGGTCTCAACAATCTATACCACACTTTAAATTTTTCTATTAGTATTCTAGGAAAGAGATTAAGCTTTTGCCACCCACTTTCAATGTTTTATAAGATGAAATCATCATGGAAGGCTTGTAAATGATGTTGTGGATCAGAATTATAGACTTCCACAAATTTAGGAATGTTATTCATATCAAGCCTTTTGATGTGACTTTCCTTTCGATGCCTATGAGGTATTTTAACTACCTTTGTAATCTGTGTCATGCTCTTAGTGACCAACAAGGGTTCACCATCATCAAACATGTTATGATGAAGATTTCTATCCCTAACTAACTAATTGTGACAATCTTACCTATATTCATTTTGATGTCTTTGATTTTGCCCTTGGTTTTGATTTCTATTTTTATTTTGACCCCATAGTAAAGCTTTATCTTGATGCCTATGTTCATATTCATTAGAACTAGACATTGAAGAGGAAGAGGAACATGAGGAGCTAGGATAATCACCATGGCTTCTATAGTTCTCCCTTTGGTCCCTTGATTTATCTTTTTCTAGGTTTTGAGGAGGTCCTAGGCCTTGAGGCCTCCCCTAGTCTAGGACTTAATCCATGTCCTCTAGAATTGTCTACCTTAGGTGATTGTGGTCCTTGAGTGTAGTAAGGATGCTCATGAACATATGAATCCCTTGCATGAGGTTGGTCACTCCAATTTTCTTCAATATATATCACATTAGTTCTCTAATAAATTTTCTCTTCATATGATGCATTATCACTTCCATGTTAAAGAGAAATTATTGTTCATTTATGATGTGTGTGACTTAATATTCTCTAAAAGATAAATCATTAATGTGTTTATAGTGATCATGTAAAATATAAGTAATCTGGATAATTAGCACCATTTCTAGTAATAATGCCATGATGAGCAACAAGGTACCCCTTACACCCAACCATATGAATCATAAGCATTCACACATAATCTAGTTAAATTCTATGGATGGGACTAGTTGTGGCATCTCAATCATTATGTCTTGATTGCAGTTCATTGTCTTCCCACTTGGACTAGTGGTAGCTTTGTCATGTATGGTTTTTTTCCAAAGTGAGGCATATGATAATTAATGTTGTTGTAGCCTTATGCTACTCCTAATGATAATAAGAAAATTAACTATTTAATCTAATTAACAATGAAAAGTAAAGTCTAAACTAGCCTACGTGTGATGATTATTCATCCCTAACCTTCCATACACACCTTGAACTTTGTGCAACTACCATTGGGATTACCAAGTGTATTGTTATTGGGCATACCAAATGATAACACTACTAGGTTACCAAGTAATTACACTTAAGCACTTGCAATTAGTCATACTCATTTTTCTTAATGACAAAAATAATAAAGAGCAATAAATAATAAACATTAACTAAGGAAAATAGTAAGCATTTAAGTAATTAACAATAATAAATCCATGTGGATGCTGCAATGATCGAAGCAATCCCAATCTTTATTGCCAAACATATAACGTGTCCAAGTACGTCACACTTGAATAAGAATGTCATATAATTACTTAACATTACACTGCAAGCATGCACTAGAAGAAAACTAACAAAACTTCTCTATGTCTAAAATCTATTCAAATCTATTTCTCCCTCTCGATATATAAACTGTGCACCCAAGTTGTGGTATTTATAGGGTAGCATGAAAAGGGCAATATTGGGTCCCTGACATTGGAGGTTGTGCCTCAGTATTGGTTAACGTAGCTCCAATATTAGATATCCAATATCGAAACCCTACAAAAATATGACTTATCAAAAGGAAACCATTTTTTATAGAGTAGGCTGGTCTTTATATGTCAATTATGACATGTTTTAGCATCATTATGCTTTACATCTAAAATATTCCATTTTAGGAAACTTTTATAAGTATGAGTGTAACCTTGTGATTTATATCCTGTAAATAAAAGACAAATGACATTAAATAAGAAAACTTAAAAAAAATGAAATATGAAAAGGACTATAATCCATGAGAATAGACTCTTATCCATACTATAAAATGATGTGACATGACATGAACCCTATCTCTTTCTACAACAACTTTATCATGAATGAAGGAATGTAGAAGAACTTATTCACAAACCTCCTATAATAGCCCATCAAATCCAAAAAGATTCTAACCTTATTCACATTCTTCAAAGCTAACCAATCATAAATGGCTATGATCTTAATGGGATTCATTTCCACAACTTTTTCTAAGGTCATGTATCCAATGAACTAAATTTTCTTTTTCTAAAACAACACTTGGATAATTTAGCATACATTTGATGCTCACAGAAAGTCTACAACATTGTCTACAAATGTTGCTCATGCAACTTCTCTAATTGTGAATACATCAAAATATCATTGATAAAAAAAATAATAAATTAGTCTGAGTATGACTTATGACATTTTTCATAAGATGCATGAACATGGTAGAAGCATTAGTAAGTTCAAACGATAAAACCAAGAACTCACAAAATCTAGATTAAGTCTTAAATATTGTCTTTAGAACATCCTCCTTCTTAATTTGCATATGGTGGTATTTAGATTTAAGATTAATATTTAAAAATATCTTAACCTCACGAAACTACTTGAAAAGATCATCTATCTATGATAAAGGGTAGTTGTTTTGAATCATGATATAGTTAAGATAATAGTAATTAATATATAGCCTCAAAAAATCATCCTACTTTATGAAGAGAATGTTCACATCCCTGGAAAACATATGTGGATGAACTAATCTTTTCTCTAAAAATCCATAAATCTAAATTTTTAGGTTAGAAAGCTTGATAAAAGACACCTTGTGTTGTGTCCAGAAGATAGTTTCTACACCAAGCTTAAGAGAAATCTCAAACTTCACCTCACTCCTAGAAGGTAATTCAAATAACTCAAATTAGAATACTTTAGAAAACTCACATATCATAAGAATATGATCATTCTCCTCAATACATATCTTACTAAATAAGAGTACAAATCATGAGTAACCCTTTTGCAACAAATGATGGAAAGACAAAGAAGATATCAAGTTTAACTTATGTGGATCAAGAACTTAAAAGGGGGGTTGAATAAGTTTTCCAATTAAAATTATTGTAGCCACCAAAATCAAACACAAATTTTATGTGATTCCCCAACTTGGGTACATCCACACTTTAAGGGTAGAATTCATGCACACCTCTAGACTTTGTTTCTTCAAAATGTGGTTTGAAGGGAATCACAAATTTTACAAGATTTGAGCTCCACTCTGAAGTGTTTTGTCATTTTGAAACCACTCAACCCCACAAAGTTCCAAAAAGCTCAAAATGTTGTTTGAAGGGCATCATAACCTATACAAGCTTTGAGCTCTAGTCCAAAGTGTTTTATCACTACAAAACCACTCAATCTCACAAGATTCCAACAAGATCAAAACATGGTTTAGAGGATCCCACAACCTTTACAAAATTAAGCTCCACTCCAAACTATTTTGACACTATAAAACCATTCAATCCCATAGGATCCTAACAAGCTCAAAAAGGATTTCTTCTTGCATGAATCACATCAATCCCACAGGGCTACAAAGGAAAAAGAAAAGAAAGGAAAACAAGTAGAGAGTGTAACTACACTTTACAAGTTCCTTGCATTTAAACTCTCACAAAACAACATATAAATAATATATAATGAAGAACACAAGTGCTACAAAAGATGTATACAATGATGATCTAATTGTGTGAACAGTGATCCCTAATTCTCATGAATTCCTCTTTGTTTTATACTCTTCAAGCTTTTGAAAATCCCTCAAAAGTCATCCAATGGCTAGATGACAACTACTTGAGATGTCTAATTCGAAGTGGATATGTCTTTCTATTAACACTATCAATTCTAGAATGAAATCTTCCTAAACAAAATCTACCTATAGATGTATCCTTATAGACATCTATCTTCAAAGATAGACATCTACTATTTTTCATAGACATCTACTCTTCTTTTTCACTTTGGAATCTAAGGCATTATTTTGGTCATTTATCAACTTGGAAGTCTTCAGAACATCTTCATTTAGCATGTAGGCTCCTCTTGTATCCTAGCTCTTATCTTGTCATCACAATGTAGCTCTCATTTTTAAGTCTTGTATCTTCTTATCATCTCAACATAGCTCTCATTCTAACTTATAATTTACTTATACATTAAAGCTCTTTAATTATGCTATTGTCCTGATCTCATCATGCTCTTGGTCTACCCTTAGATCTACAAGGAAATACAAACACATTCTACATTTTCTAAGTTTTTAACATACTAAAAGGTCAACAAATTAGCCCTTCAAAAATTTGTATGTACAATTACCTATACACCTCCATCTAGTAATAAATGTCTTACTATGATAATCCAAAATTTCCATAAATTGAGATAACTAGATCACACCTAAGATGATGTCATATTTACCTAGGCTTATGACATGTAAATTGCTAATCCAAGGAACATCACATAGCATCAAGGGCATAACTCTATAAAACAAGTTAACTAATATCATGTTATCATGCATGGTACTACCTACCAACCCCTATTTAAGAGATTAACCCTCAAGCTTAAGCTAATTAACTTTAATTCAATGTAAGAATAACTCATGGCAAGATAAAAAATCAAAACTAAAAATCCTAAAATTGCTTCTTTCATCCCCACAATTGTCATGTCCCCATTTCCAAATGGTGCTACTACATAAACAAAGTTGGTGCCTCTTCGTAACAAGTATTATTGTTATCGTAACAAGACTCAAAAGGGTAGTTGTAATTGAGACCCAAAAAGGCATTTTGTAATAATGAATGTATCTCTTGACGTAATGTTTGGGGCTTTGACCTAAGGCATTTATACCTAGGCTTAAAGGTTGTGCCAACATGGATTGGTAGAGCCAATGTAGGGAAGTCATGGGAGCTAGGTGAAGCAAAATAGGAATTGAACTAGCTATCCCTTCTAGCTGGGTTATAGGCCTAATTGTGATGGTAGTGCTGGATTGCCTCTAAGGGATAGATGCTGATGAGTAGTGAGGTATCCCTATGCCCAACCATACGAATCACAAGTGTTCATGCATGATCTAGTCAAATTATGTGGAATTTATAGTTTCTAGTGCACTAGCCTTCAAAGAAGTGAACCTTTGGCTTAAGGTTAATCGTTGTCTTCCCAATTACACTTGTGGATTACACTAATATGGTTAAGTGTAATTGAGGCATCTGATTTTTATCATTTTATATTTTATGGTTTGGTGTTCAAAGGAAGATAAAAGTAATTGGATTAACTAATTTAATTTAACCTATTACTAGTATCTAACTTGTCCTAACATAAGCATATAGTCCCACTTTTTGCACGTCTTAAATCCACGTATCCACTACTGCGTGACCAGGTGCTATGCTATTGGGCATACCAAGTAATAACACAGCTACGCTCAAAAAGATAATACTTATGTGTTTAATCTATCTTGCTTAATTTCTTCATTAACATAATTACTAAAAAATATTTAATAAATAATTGAAAATAGTTAATAAATCATTAAAAAAATTTAATAAATAACTAAAAACATTAAATGCATAAATGAAATATTTAATCTATCCAAACTGCTGCAAGGTTTATCAGAAAACTCATCTTTATTGTAGCACACACTATCGTGCTCAAGTACAATAATGCTCAAATAAAGATTTGTATACTCAATGACTCCTACTATGTGCACTCAAGAGAAAAATTCTAACTTTCAAATGAACAAAATGCAAGAGCTTCATTGTTGCTAAAATCTTGATGCCATAAATGCAGCTGGTAGACGTGTATTCATAGGCAAAATACAAACACTACATCGATGGAGCCTCATTGACACATGATATAATGCATCCACGAGGCCTCATTGACAAGGCCTAGTCAACGAGGTCACGTCGATAAGGCCTTATCAATGTAGTCAATAAAACTATAACTCATCATACACCCATGATTGAATAAAAACTTGTCCATGAGTTCTTTACAAAATTGTAAAGGTATGGGATTTTGACTAACCTTTTACAAACAAAATAGCCTAACTTAACAAAAAATGGAGTGCTCAACTGTATGGATCAACACATTACAAAAATGGTGATGTTTAGGACACAAAATTGAATGCCATGACATGACTCTTCAAAATTGGATAGCATGTTCCTTGATGATGTGAAGTTGGGTGGTGAAGATTAGACAATCCCAGGCAATGATGGCTCCTAAGGTTTTGAGGAACCTTCACTAGCTTGATGCACATGTGGTGGTCAAGGTAGCTGTAGCTATCTTGTCATTGCTACAAATTTTGATGGGAGGTGAAAAGTATCTAACAGTGTTTTCATTTTCTCCTTCTTACTTCTAGGATCATCTTCCATCCACAAAGCTTCCCCAATGTGGGTCGAAACGAGCACATCATGGGGACATCAGATTGCTAGAAACAGCTCCTTCACATTGATGAACTAGGTAGCAAATTGTTTATGTTCAATGTTGAATGCTCTTACTATATGTTTCATCTCTTGGTAATTATTCATCCTTTTGGCTAGGTTCTTAATAATTGATCATTGATTTTTGAATCTTGCTCTAAGAACTTCAAGTTCAGCATTTGCAATCACAAGCTTTTACTTGGTGTCTTTATGGTGCTTGAACTCCACCTTGTATAACAAATACAAGCTAGACACTTGTTTCTCTAATTCTGACCATGTTCATTTGGTAATTAGCATAGCTAGTTTGCATAATGGATATTGGCCAACTCCATGTACTCTATCATTTCTTCTATTTGCAACTCCTTTAAGTAAATCTCTACTTTGTTGTAGGCATCAATCCCATCAATGATGGACTGTCAAACTTCTTTTCCTTGTTAGAGTTATTGGAGGGCTTCATTTATTGTTTTCTTTATCATTTGGATTTGCTTCTTGTTGACTTCTTTTTTTAGGCAAACCTAGTGTTTGTAATGATTCTTTACTCTCTCAAACTTGAGAGCCTCATTTTTGTAGGTGACAATCTCAATGGTAGACTTCTAGCATAAGGCTCGAACTTCCTCCATTGATAGATTTTGATTCCTTTCGGCCAATATCCTTAACTCAGTGTTCGCCCTAGCAAGCTACTCCTACTATTAATGAATAAATTATTACATTTTTCCTTCTAGACATTAACATTGCATAGGCAATGATTCTATGCAGTCAAAGCCTCATTCTCCTGATGCATCTAAGCCAAGTCCTTCTGAATTGAATATGTCCTTGTCTCTACTATGGAGTAGTTAAAGATGGCTATTACTACCTCCTCCTTATCCTTCCTAAATCATTCTTAAAGCTATTGGAAAGATTCATATCTAGTTATTGTTGTGTTGAGGATTACAAGATTAGCAAGGCAAACACATAATTTAGCAACCTCTGTGACCAAGCATTGATTTTGTGCTTGAGCTATTTCAAGTTTCCCCTCTAGGATGATGCACTTACGCCTTGTGTATAACAACTCTAACTAGGTTTTGGTGATGTTTTCTAGAAAATCAAAGATATCTAACATTGGTTGCCCAGTTCCCAGCAATCAATCTAGTAATTCTTCATGCTAGGCTGCATTCAACTTTCTGTTGATCATGCTTGTGGATGTTTGCACATCTCAAAGTGTAGATACATTTAATACAGAAATCGTAGGTTCATTTAGCACTCTCATGACATGGTTAACAACTACCTCAACTAGAATCTCCTACCCTTGGTGCTACATCACTAGGATAGTTGCCCCTTCACCCTCCTTCAATCACACTGAAAAGGTGGTGGCATTCCTAGAGATTTCTAGAAATAAATGGTGTTGTGATAAGGACAACATCACCTCTCAAGCATTAGGATTCTATCTCACAAACAACTATGTTTTTTGGATAGAGAAAATTGGTCTACCCCTTTCCATCTAGCTAATTTTTTGAGCCACCTCATTAAGGTGACTCATTGTTGGTTGATACATAGATGGATCTACACCACTTGTTCCTGCACACTGCTCTTGTTCACTCAAGACCTGCTCTCAAATTTTGTGCAAGTGCTTAATACCTATGCAGGCTTCCAATATTGTTTCTTGAGTGGCCAGTGGTGGTGGTGGCTAGTTCTCTTCTTGATTTTTTATTGACATCTTTTCTTTTATAATTTTGGACCATGAGGCCAAAGGAGCATGCCTCATTGTATCATTAGAATAGCAAATGATTACTACCCTTTTGTAGAGTTTTTGAATGAGGCACGAAAAGGGCAAGGTTTTCCTTCCACATTCGTTTTCTTTAAAATGATTTTCAAACTCCAAGTAGATGATTTGTGGAAGGTTCACAAGAAATTTTCCACTTAGAGTGGTGCATGCTCAATTGGAGAAGATGGTCACCTTGCTAGGCCTTACCATTGGATTGAGGTGCTAGGCTGCAATTTTGAAATAGATGCACTCCATTGATGTGAGCGCATCATACTCCTTATAATTAACCCTATAGCACCACTAAGTCCACTCCCTTTTGGCCTTAGGATCACCTTTTGTTGATAGCTATGCCAACTGTGTCCCAATGTCAGGCAATCCTAGCATCTACACAATAGCTTCGACCAACTAGAATACTTAAATATCCTTGATCTTGACTATGAACCTTGGCCTTCGATTGTTCTAGAAGAGATATTTCTCTCCCATGTACCATTTCCCACTAGATGTGATGATTGGTCATATGGGAGAGGTTTGCAGTTGTTTTCTAACTTCGGCTTGAGCTTTCTCTAAAAATGGTTCAAAGTTGATTTCTTGAAGAACCAATCGTTGAATCTCTTAGGACCTGATGATTTCTAGGCAAGCTTGAGTCAAAGTGACTTCAAGCATTGGCGTGGGTCCCAATACTTCTCCTTGATATGACTACTTAGTGGGCACTTCTTCTTCTAAAATTTGTCAAATAGATTCCACTTCGAGCTCCTCATGAAGAGGTCTTATTGCATGGGTTGCCTCTGGTGATTCTTAGGCTTGTTGTGGTTGGCCCCTTCTAGCTCTAGGTTGCTTCTCCCTTGGTTGAGAGGGTTCTCCTTTCTACAGGCATTTCAGTTTTGATGCCATCTATAATCACAATGAGACCATGGGTTAGTAATCATTGTATAACATGAAGTAATTGGGATACCTTTATCTCTTATGGATAGTTATACTTGGCTAAGTTGTAATTATGGCTTATTTAATTACTTCAATTATTATTTATTTATGTGTTATTATTAAATAAATCATCCCAAAGGTTGTTGAAAGGGTTAACTTTCGAAAAAAATTGATGTTTGTATATTGTGAAGGTTATTAACCCTTTGGGGGAGTTAGAAAAATTTTCAAAAAATTTCATTAGAAACCTTAAGGTTTGTAGTCCCCATGATAAAGATCTTACCTCTAGTAAGTACAAGGTTGAAGAATAGAATGATTTAAAGAAATGGTTGGGAAGTTAAGGGCTCTAGAAGGTTTTGGGCTCTAAAAATTTGCAAAACCTCCCTGTGTGTTATGAGGCAAATGAAAAAAATTTCTAAGTGCATGATGATATATATAGAATTTTTGCACTGCAACAATGAGGCCTCATCGATATGGTCAGCTGCATCGATGAGGCCTTGTCGATGTAGTTGTTGATCACCATACATGACAATTGACTTTGGCAAAATTTGAAAAATAGAAAGAATTTTTGAATGAAATTGGGATCAAATGAAAGCTCAAAAGGCCAAGAATAGAGTGAAAATATGAGAAGAGGGTGTTGGAGCTCATAAATTTGGAAAATGGAGAAAAATATGATTTGGGAAATGAATCAAATAAAAGGTTAAGGAGCACTAAGTGGAATACACAATAAAATATGTGAAAGATAGGATTGTAGGGGTGTCTAAGGTGAGGAACCTAAACTAACCAAGCCAAGAGCTATGCAAGTGGATCATCCCCATAGTAGGCCCATGCCCTTGTTTCTCTTTAATAACCTCAACTAAGGAGTCCGTGGGCCCCATAGTAGATTAATGATCATGAAAAGTTAAGGACCAATCAAAAAGAATCTACTTAAGAATTCAAACACAACACACCAAGACATAGATCATAACATAGAACCCGATAGTGAGGTAAGTTATGGTAGCATGGATGGATGGTGGAGAAAGTGGAATGGAGTTCCAAATTGAGGTCATAAAAAGTCCCTTGTGGAATTTGTGTTTAAAATGACCTAAGAAGATCCATCCTTAGTCCAAACCAAAACCAGTTGCTTTCAATGACTTTGCATCACCACTCTAAGACCAATCCACCCACACAAGACACAAGAGTGCTTTCACAAAACAATCATTATTCCATAAGGATAAGAAAAGAGAGAAGTAGGAAATGAAAGAGAGCCTTAGTTAGAGGGGACCTTCATGCATAGGTGAATGTCTTTCTAGTCCCATAACTAGTGCTTGTAGTTCATTTATTTGTCTAAGGGGTGTGCTTTAAATTCTTATCATTTTTTTAATGGAAACCACACCATGTAAGAACTTATTCATTTATTGTGTATAATGGGTGTGCTTTGAATTCCCATCATTTTTTTTATGGGAACCACACCATGCAAAGACTTTATTTGATTTCCTATTAGTGGTTGGAGTGGAATAGTAAGAAGTCCATGAAAAGCACTCGAACACCCAAGCCAATAGAAGAGTACAAAGAGTATTAAGTTCCCTTGAAGTCATACCCTTTACAAACCTTTGAATCCTTCTTAATGGAAGGAACCTCAAATTCTAAGAACAAGGAAAATCATAGAATTTAATGGATGAGTAGATGACGTGGACTCACTGCCTGTTCCATGAAAAATAAACCATCAAAGTCATCAGACATCATAATTCAAAAATAGACACCAAACATCGATAATCACAACATTAATCACAAACCATCATTAGTAAACAACAACAATGGCACTGTGTTCTATGGCAATAAAGCAATTTTATTAGCAAAGATGAGGAAATATCACACTTGAACAAAAAAAAACAAAGTGAAATATATAAAAAATGTAAAATAATCAAGAAAGGTTCAAAGGTACTAACAATGGTGTAAATTTAGAAAAATCTGAAAATCAAAAATTTGTAAAATAGATAACTTGTAAAATTAAAAATGTAGAAAGCAAAAGGTAGAAAAATTAAGAAGCCATATGGATTTTTAGCACAGATGGCCATCTCCCCCATTACTAAGTTGGAAGGAGGAGATTCAAAAAATGGAATGTGATTTTCCATCTATTGAGGCGGTAGTTGCACTGGTCTATCTTAGTTCGAGGAAAGGTTTTACTTATTGGATGTTGATAAATTGCTTTTTATCTAGGCTTTCAAGTTATTAGATCAACATGGCCCTAAAGGAAAAGGTTTGATCAATTATATAAGGTCCCTCCCACAATGTTTGATTTTTTTCCTTCTAGGATACATGTGTGGGGTTCCAATAGAGGACCTGTCCTAGTTGAAGTTTTACCTTTTGTATTCTTAGGTCATGTAGCGACCAAAAACGGCAGTGGCTGGAAAACACCAAGAGGTCATCAATCAGACAATTTTAACCCTAGATCCATGCAAGGACCATGCTAGATAAAATGGAAACAGGGTGCCCTGAACAGTCTAGTTGATCAGACAGGGACTTAGTCGGTGTCACTAAACCTTTTGCAAACGTGTAATTTGAAAACAATGTTTATGGCGTAAAATAATTATTATTATATGCGAGGAAATGAAAATGATGTAAAATTTAATGATAAGCAAGAGAATAAAGTAAACTTGAGTTAAGAAATGTGCTTCAAGACTACAACTTTACTTTGTCAAGGTAGATACAATTAGTTGTGCGACACTGGGAAGCACAGAGATCCCAAAAGTAACCAAGACATTCAAAGCAATCCAACTATACGCTTGAACGTAGATTCAAGAGCTAATGATGTAAAATGCTACAAAAGCAATAGAAAAGAGCTAATAGAATGCCAAATGGGAATGCCCACTGCTTAATTTTTGTCAACTCGCAAATGTTAACAATGCTCAAGATTGTCAACCCTTTTAATTCTCAAATTTCCAACCATGCAAAATTTTCCAACAAATTGCTAAGAGCCGAAAAAATTTTCAACCCTTTGAGCATTGCTCATCGGGGTAGTTATAGGACCAGGAGGACGGGAGAAATGCAGTTTGAATGTCACATGTCCTAGACCCACAAGATGTTAATGTGTCCATGCTGCATGGACATGAAAAGCTGATTGATGAGCCTACCACACTGCAATCACGTTGTCGAAACTAGAGATGCTGGGATCAAGTGCGCCATTGATGCAGACAAGGAGTGAAGCACACCGATGTAGTGTAGTTGCCTGCTACGCTGTGCTACACTATGGCGCATAGCCTATTAGCATAGCATAGCTACTTGCTACGCTATGCTATGCTATGTAATGTAGCATAGTGTAGCCACCAGTCTAAAGAAGAAATTTTTGTTGGAGTTAATTGCGGGTGCTGGAAGCCTTTGAAGTGTATTGGCTGGTTCTATATGTTTGCTACGCTATGTTATGCTACGTAGCGTATCATAGCATAGCAGCTGGCCTTAACTGCGATTTGCACTTAAGTTGTAAACTTTTGTCTGATGATCATGCTAATAATCTACAACCTTTGTTCTCTGTGATGTGAAGCCTTTGAACTTGCTGATCCTGCATTTTGAGATGCCTTTTATTGTTCTTGCATCATCACTACATTGTGCTATGCTGCGTAGCGTAGCATAGTGTCGTAGCCAACATAGCTTGCTTTTTGCTTTACTTTTCTAGTAACAGGAGCTTTGCTGAAGGACTTGAAGTCGAGCGAAGCAACTAGTTTTAAAGGTCGAAGGTGCTTGCTGAGTGCAATTAAAATCACTAAGTAAGCTGGGCCTTTCTATCTTTCTTTTGCTACACTGTGCTACGCTGCATAGCATAGCACAGCGTAGCACTTTATCTTGCAACAGTTCACAGTTGATTGTTTGAACAACTGTCTCCCGAGGCCTGCTACGCTACATAGCATAGCGTAGCGTAGCAAACTTCTTGACTAGAAAACTTGTCAAATTGTTTCGCACATCCTGAGCACCGTTAACAACTCCACATGTGATTTGTAAGTAAACTGTTAGCTGAATGAATTATCCAAGTGGACAGGCTAGAGAGTTTGTTGGGCCTATCAATACTTGGTGTAGAAAACTTGCCAAACTGGATAGTCAGCACTTAGAGCATCCATTTCCTGCCAAACTGTCATGACGCCGCACTTGTGGAAATCCTTTGCCTAAATTCTGAGACCCTAGTGGAGCAAGAGAATCCCAAAATTTTAGGATGTTTCATTGGCCCCTCTTTATAGACGTCTAGAGGATGGATCCAAGAGACATCAACAAAGAATACGAAACACCACGAAAGAAAAAATGCTAACATTGCTCTTCGGTGATCGCCAAGATGTCACTCAACTATGCTTGAGAGTGTTGCATTGGTTATGTGAGGAAAAGGGAAGGGTTAAGAAGGGGGAAGGAGGTTAAGAAGAGGAAAGGAGGTTCAAGAAAATGGTAAAGATGAAACTTAGTAGGATCCCTCATCAAAGTGCTTATGAGGGAGTTATTTGCCTGGTCATCTTTGCTTTTGCTAACCTTCGACCTCTCGTCAAAATGCTTAGAGAGGGTGATTGCAAAACAACTTATGTGCCATTTGTTTTAGGCATGCTGTTTTTTTGTGTGAGCTTTGCTCTTTTACACTGTTCTTTTGCTATTTTGCCTTTTACATTTGCAAATAACCTTGTCGTAGGCTAGGTGTTTCTTTCCTAGGATGAGTTGTGTTACATCCACATGGGGCTTTAACTTGCCTACAAATGCTTCCCATGTGGTGAGCTATGTTATGCTCATCATGGACTTTATGGTTGAGCATATGGAAGGGCTTGACAAGCGTCAAGAGAAGCTTGTAAAAGAGGGGAAAGAGTGGATTGCAAGTGTAAGAAATGAGATAGGGTAGGTAAAGGGGAAGGATAGGATGTGCACTCCAAAGTAGCTAAGCTAGTCAAGACTAACATCATGGAACAATGTAGTGTCCTACCGCCATGACAAAACACACCTCTAATCAACGCCCCTCTAGAACGCACCCTGCAAACACAATAGAAAGCAAACTAGGAGGAACAACAATGATACAAAATGAAGGTAAAGGTTTTGCTTGCTTTGGATGCTATTGGAGCTTTGGACATTCTTGCTGAGGCATGCGACGTCCAAACTAAAAAGTCCAATAGCAACCTTGGTAGCATCAGTGTCGAGGAGCTAGCGTCGAGGAGGATAGGAGTTACTATGACTGCAGATGCTCAGGAATCCCTACCCAAGGAAAGAATTATTAGTTTAGCTATGAGATGGGCTACCCAACAGCTAAACGTCTCTCGAGCTCGAGTGCTGGTAGGGCTGGAGGATAACAATATTATGGCTGGGCCACAATACTACTAGAACTCCAGCAGCAGGCACTGACCAAGGAAGCTACTACTAGGGGGATGAGCCGTGGCGGTAGTAGGTACGGAGGGTCAACAAGATGTCATACGACATCTCTTGAAGATCAGCAAAATATCAAGAGTAGTGGCACTGCATATGTTCTAGAGGATGTTTTCTTGGTGTCGTGAACTGCATTCTGGAACTGCAACATCCCACCCCATGTCGGCACGATGCATGCTCGCTTGTTGTGTACTGACATAGATGCATGCTAGGGATGTGCCGCGAACCCAGTTTAAGGTCTTGGTAGACCATGGTGTGCTAGTTTAAGGTCCTAGCAAACCATATGTGCCAATTTAACGTCATAGCGGATGGTCACTATGCTACTTTAAGGTCCTAGCAAACTGCTATGCTAGCTTTTCGTCATAGAAAATGATGGATGAGCTACTTTAAGGTCCTAGCAGATCATCTGTGCCAGTTTAACATCATGGCAAACTATCTATGCTAGTTTATAGTCATAGTGAACTACTTTTCTAGTTTTACGTCATTGTGGACAAGCTTTGCCAGTTTTACATTGTTGCAGATGAGCTTTGCCAATTTTACATTGTATTGGACGTCTTCTCACCTTTTCCAGTTTTACATTGTAGCAGAATTACTGAAGCTTTGCTAGTTTTACGTCGTAGCAGACGTTGGTCTGCCAGTTTTATGTTGTAGCGAATGATGGCTTACCTATTCCAGTTTTACATCATAACAGATGTCTACTTATCTTCTTCATGCATCAGATGTAGTATGGCTTGAGATACAAGTGATTCACCAGATTTGCAAACTCGTTTTTGTCCATGTCTGCCAATTTGAAGGCCCCATTCCCAACGGCTTTTGTGACCATGTATGGACCTTCCTAGTTTGCTGAGAATTTGTTCATATGCTCATAGATAGCCTTGAGAACGATGTCTCCATTTTGTATTGACCATTGATGCATATTTGCATGATGTTTTTTCCATTTCTTGTTCTGATAATGCTCTATGTGACCCATTTTTGTGCACACTCCTTCTCTATTGAGTCAAGGTCGATGATCCTCAACTCATTATTCTGGGCTTCACTCACAACATTTGATAGGATCATCCGAAGTGATAGCACCTGCAACTCAAGAGGTACCGCCACTTCAGATCCATAAACAAGACTATAAGGTATCTTACATATCATAGTTTTTCATGTCATCATGTAAGCCCATATCACATAGAGAATTTGCTCATGCCATCACCTCTTGCTGTTGTTAAGCATTCTCTTCAGCAAGTTGATGATGGACTTATTTGTAGCCTTCACTTGTCTATTCACCTATGGGTAATATGGTGAGGAGAATGATTGTATGATGCCAAGATTGCTACAAAAGGTTCAGGTTTCCACACTACTGAACTGTGGCCCGTTGTTGGTCACAATATTCATGGGAAGCCCAAACCTTGTCACGATGTTGTCCAAGATCAAGTGGCAAACTTGCTGAGATGTAGTCTTCCTCAGGTGGATAGCCTCCATCCACTTAGTAAAATACTCAATGGCGATGATGATGAAGCTATGCCCTATGGAAGACTTACGTGTGATAGGTCCTATGAGGTCTAGTCCCCATCGTTGGAAAGGCCATGTGATCTACATTAGATGCATCTTTGTAGGTGAAACATGTGTGAGATTTGTGTATTGTTGACACGTATCACACGTCTTAACTTTGGCCAGGCAATCGCACTCCATGTGAGGCTAGTAGTACCCTAGGCATCTAATTTTTGCAGCCATAGCCCTAGGTGCTATGTGTCCACCGCATAGTCCCTCGTGTACTTCATTAATCACCTTCTGTGCTTGCTCCTCATTTACACATGCCATCAATATCCCATCATAGGAGAATTTACATAGAGTGTTGTCTCCCATGAGCACATATTGCTGAGCACGCTTACGAATCGCATCTCTCTAGGCAGATGTCAATCCGCTTGGGGGCTCTCCATGTTTCAGGTAGGCTTTAATGTTGGTGTACCACTCCTGGGTATCTACAGTGCTAACAAAGGCTATGTGTACCACCTGAGTGATAGGCTCCACACACTTGGTAATCAAGATTGACAAACTTGCGAACAAGTGTGATGGAATATTTAATGTTAGGGTGGCCAAGGCATCTGCTATGGTGTTTTCTTTACGTGGCACATGTTTCACATCCATTGTTGCAAAGTGTTTGAGTAGGCTTTTCACTAAGTCACAATAGGGTTGCAGGTGTGTAGCTTTGCAGGAATAGACCTCAGTGATTTGATTCACAATTATTGTGAATCTCCATGAATTTCCATGTGTTGTATGCTTAATTCTTGGGCTACTAAGAGGCCCCTAAGTAACCCCTCATACTATGCCGCGTTGTTTATACAAGGGAACGCAAAATGATAAGTAAAAGGATGCATTTCCCCAGACAGGAACATAATGACAACAACTACACTACCCCCTCGTGCAGTCGAGGCACCGTCAAAATGCAAAGTAGCTTCAAGATGCGACGGGACGGCGTTGACAGTGCTAACATGCTTGTCTGGGAATTCAGGATCTATGATCACCTGGTCATCAATAGGTGAGGTCGTAAGTTGCATTGCTACAGCTTGACCTTTTGTTGACGATTGGCTCACATAATGCAAATCTAATTCCATTGTTATTACTTTCCACCAGGCTATACTACTGCTTTCATACAAATTGTTTGTGATAGCCCGTAGTATGCTGCTCTTGCAAATAATGTTAATCTTGCTACAAAATAGGTAGTGTCTCCACTTCTTCAACGCAAACACTAAGGCAAGGCAATTTCTCTCCACCTCATCGTATTTCGTTTCATACGTTATCAATGCATGACTTAGGTAGTACACTAGTATCTTAGAACTTTCATCCCATTTCTAACATAATAGTTCCATGATAGATGTGTCTGAGGTGGAAAGGTAGATGAAGAAAGGCTTATCCCTCTATGGTGGGTAAATAGTTGAGAGGTGCAAAAGGTCTTTCTTCAGATCATCAAAGGCTTGTTGGCAATGTGGTTTCCATTCAAAGTTAACCCCTTTCTTTAGTAAATGTTGCATGGGGTGTAAATTTTCAGTCAATTTTGCTATAAACCTTCTAATGAACTATACTCTACCCTGTAACCTGCGAAATTCCTTAAGATTTGTATGTGGCACTAGGTTAACAATGGCCTTGACTTTGTTAGGGTCCACTCGTATTCCAGCCTCTGATACTACAAACCTTAGCATGCATCCAGTTCTCACCCTGAAGACACACTTCTTTGGATTAAGGTGTAAATCATGCATCTAGCAATGCTTGAGAACTACGCCTAGATCATTGGGATGATCAGCAGCTTCCTTAGATTTCACCGCTATGTCATCCATGTAATCGTTCAGCGTTTCTAAGATGTAGTCACTAAAGATGTAAGTCATGGCTCACTGGTAGGTTGCTTCGGCGTTTTTAAGCCCAAAAGGCATCATAGTGTAGCAAAAGGTACCCAATGGGGTCATGAAAGTTGTTGTTAACTAATGCTCTAAGTTGATGTGAATCTGGTTGTAGTCAGAGAAACCATCCATAAAGGATAACAGAGCATGACCAGCCATAGTGTCAATGAGTTGATTGATACTTGGAAGTGGGAAATTGTCTTTGATTGTTTCCTTGCTCAGATCTCGAAAGTCTCTATAGATTCATATTCCTCTTGTTTTCTTAAAAACTACAATGATGTTAGATACCCATTCTGAGTAATGAACTGCATGGATTAAGCTAGCCTAGTATAGCTTGGTGATTTCATCCCATATGGCTAGTGCAATCTCTGGTTTAATTTTGCGAGCTTTCTACTTAACCGCTTTCCTGCACGGGTCTAAGATGATGTTGTGCTGCATCAGTCTCAGATCTAAACCCTGCATGTCACTATATGACCACGCAAAGACTTCAATGTTATCTTGCAGAATTTTGGCTACATATTTATGCATTTGCGAATCTAGGAGGGAACTAAGTTTCAACATTTTTATCTCCCCCTTGGATGTGGTCATAGGCGTTTCGATGAGAGGGTCCTCAGTTACATCCCCGGCCTCTAACTCTAGGGCTTAGACCAAATGCTTAGGCCAGTCTGGGGATGCTTCTAAGGATGCTATGGTGCTAACTACAGGTGATCCCTAGTCTATTAGCTCTGGGTTCAGTTGTCTCATGAGTTTTCCATGTGGGCCTACTAAAGCTAAAGGTGAAGAGAGATCATGATGGATTTCCATTCTCGCTCAACCTGCCAAAATGAGATGAAAGTCTAATCAAGAGGTACCTGTTTGTAGTAATTGTACATAGTGGAAATTAACAAAGTAGAAGTGATATGTGAGCAATAGAGATAAATGGAAAATATGATAGAAAGCTTAAGATTTGCCAATTTAAGGTCATGGCAGACCACCTAGAAGTAAAAATGCAAAACTGCTAGTGTAAAAATGCAAAACTACTAACGTAAAAATGCAAAAGCAACTAGTTTAACATCTTTGCGAACTACCAATAGGTTAGAGTATTAGTTTAAGGTCGTTGTGAACTGCCAAAATGTGAAACTTTGAAGGTGCTAGTTTAAGGTCTTTTCGAACAGTCAGACGTGATGTAAACAGGATAAATCTTGCTAGTTTTAGGCCTTAGTGGGTTGTAATATAGTTTTAGGCCATTTCAGGCCATCGCTAGTTTTAGGACATTTCGGTCCTGTGTGAGTTTAGGCCATTTTGGGCCTACCCTAGTTTTAGGCTATTTCGGGCCTTAATATAGTTTTGGGCCGTTTCGGGCCACCACTAGTTTTATGCCGTTTCGAGCCCTGGGATAGTAGCATAGTTTTAGGCCATTTCGAGCCATGGTATGGTAAACAAATGATATGCTAATGATTTAGAGAATAGCTAATTGGTACGTAGTGTAGATGGATGGGTGCAAAACAAAAAGGCAATAAGTGTACAAAGGATGCCAATTGGGCAAGAAGCAGTGGGGTTGCTACGCTATGCGTAACTACTTCTTGACCCATCATGGATTGGGCGAGGTGTAAGGTCAAAACTCTTTGCTACAGCCTTTGTCTACATCGTTATCCTCTGCTTGTAAGGGCAACTTAGTCCACACATTTTCATTTTCTAAACCGGCATGTTGAGCTGGCTCTTTTTCTAGACGGTTAGTATCTACAAAGACAGGCACTTCATTCTCAGAGGTTATGACCTCTAAGCCCTATTCCATATCTACGTTGTTGATATCTTATGTTGCTACCTCATCTCCATGGATTACCACCTCCCTGCCTACATAGGATAGATGGATCTCTTGATGAATGCACAAAGAGACAACCCTAAGTTGCTCTAACCATGACCTTCGCAAGATCAAGTTAAACTCGAGCATCTCTTCAACCACAATGAACATTGTGTTTGTGGAGAACTGGTCCTCTACCATGAAGTCAATGTGGACCGTGCCTTTCACCATAACCCATGCCCCATTGAATGACTTTAAGAATTACGTTGTTGTGGGTTTGATCTGGTCTACCAAACCTAGCTTGTCCATAATAGGGAAAGGGATGACGTTGGTAGCAGCCCCATCATCAATGTGTACCCTCCAGATCTTATGTTGACTGATCCAAATTATGATGAAAAGAGGTGTTATCATCACCTGACCCTTTTCAGGGTCTTCCCTAATGGATTCATTGCAAAAATTCAATTGGGATGGCTATGGTTCTGCAAGCATAGAAGGAAGCATGATCGAGTGGATTACCTTTTCTTCTGCTGGCATGTTCTCGTCAACCAGAATTACCATTAACATGCGGACCAAAGCCCCACTGTGTGCAGTAGATGTCATGATCAAGTCGTACGGGCTCAACGTAGTGTTTTTATGTTTTAGAGCTTGCTTAACCTAGGTGAGAGCGCTCAAAAGGTCATGGCCACTTTTTGGTTTACTGCCTTTCTCCTCTTCCATTCATCCTAGGAGACAAATTTCCCAAGGGGAGACAATTTTGGGTTTGGGTTCAAACCCTTTTGGGCGAGGTGGTGAAGACTATGTATAGGTAGAAACATTATCTTTCAGCGATGAGGGCATAGATGTAGGGGATGAGGGCATAGGCTTGGATGTACCTAGGATGGTACTTTCCTTTGACATCTCACCCATGAAGCGCACTTCTCATTTCTTAGGATGAGAAGGCTATGAAGTTGTCTTATGTGGGATGGGGGCTGTTGAATGACTTGGCCCCCTAATAACAAATGGTGCTAACGGTGTTAGTGTGCATGGTGGTTCGGTTTTACTTGTAGATGGTGTAGGGGCTGATGCCTGGGGAACAGGTGGTGCAGGGACAGATGACTGGGGAGGGACTCTCAAGACAACCAATTATTGTGGGATTTGTTTGGCCGCTGGTGATGCTGGTGTGCTACGCTAAGGCACATGGACCACAAATGGCTACTAGGGTGGTCTAGGATTACTATCAATGTCGATGGTGTTGATAATGTAACTAGCGTTGTTGGTGTTGAGGGGATCTGTGTAGACATGCATGGATAGATTCTCGAGATGTACTAGGTTGCTTTCGTCTAGCACCAGTTTCCCTTGATTAATCATCCTTTAGATGTAATCCTTTAATGCCATGCAATAATCTGTATCGTGACCACACTGTTGATGGTAGTCATAGAACTACTTCAGCTTGAAACCCTTAGGAATTGGGGGCTCATTGGGCAAGGCTAAAGAGGGTTTCCTAAGGAGTTCGTAGTACCGCTAATGTTTCCTAGCTTCCTCCTCTGACATCTGCTTATGTTGAATGTACCCAGTTGCTAGTAATTGCTTCAGAAGATCTAAAGGTTTGATAGGCAATGGGGTATACTTTCAGCGATCTTTATGCTTAAATTTCGGTTTAGGTTGTGCAAATGCTTCAGGTGAAAATGTTGAAGGCTGAGGTGTGACCAGTTTTTTTTGTTCTTGTTACTATTGTTGGGTCTAGCTTCGTTGGCCACAGCGACCACTATGGCTGTTGTAGCCTTACCATTGTCCTTGTCCTTCTTCGTGAAGGTGTTCTTGTATGCAGTGTAGGCTAGGTCTTTGCTTGCCTCATCCACATCCAGTATGCTTTTAGTTTGGGCGAAAGCCTAACTAAGAGTGCACAGAGTGAGATAATACAGCTTAGACTTAATAAAGTAATTCACTGCACCCATAAAGATGGGCAGTAAGTGGGCCTCCGTGTTGGGCTTGCGAATTTCGTTAAGGGTCATGCTCTAGTGTTGGATGAACTTCTAGACTAGTTCTAGTGGATCTTGTTTTATGCTCATCAACAGATCCAGCGTGACCTCTGGTCTCAAGTTGTACTTGAAACACGTCATGAACTGGGTCAGAAGCTCCTCTAGGGTTGAGATGGAGGAGCATGGAAGTGCGTGGTACTAATCTAGGGCTTTTTCAATCAGAGACATGGCAAAGACACAGATGATAGTATGTAGCCATTGTTGCAGAAGAAGGGACTCAGACATAAAGGTAAAAAGATGTGCATTGGGATCTCCCTCCTCATTGTATTTTGTGAAATGGGGGAGTGACATCCCTAGGGGTAACGTTAGTGTAGGGACTGCCAGGCTAATGGGATCATCCTAGTAGAAGTCCATGACTTGTACCATATCAGACTCGATAGCCTTGAGGTGTTTTATTTCCTCTGTGAGGGTCTGGTTAAGCTGGAATGCTTGATCTAGACCTAGGGATGATGAGGATGGTTGGGGAGCTACGAGAGTAGCTCACATTTGTGGCATGGCAGGTGCAGTAGTGTGACGCATAAGTGGTGTCGTTGGGATGGCACTTGTGAATGGTGCTACTTGCACTGTCCACAACCCTATAGGTGGTGTTATTGCAGCAGCAACCATGGGTTGTGCTACGGAGTAGGTTGCTTGCACAGCCGGTGGGATAGACTAGAGTCCCACGGTAGGTTATACCGCTTGCGAGACTTGGTAGGTTTGTTGGCTAGTGTAGCAGGACATCTGCGATGATTGCAAAATAGGTGGCGAAGTGAATGGGGTCCACCATGTGGATGGGCTTGGGCCCATTGTTGATGGTAGGATAGGTGTAAACATATGGATTGAGGTAGAAACTACATGCAACTACAAGGTAGGTACGGTGTGAACATGGGGTAGGATAGTCGTGATCGATGCATGATGGGATGTAGAAATGGATTGATGAATAGTTTGTGAAATAGTTTGTAGAGGGATAGTGGCTGAGAATGAAATAGGGGAGTAGGCACGTTGATACGCCAAAGGCATGCCATGGCTACCCATTACCGATGTAATCGGGGGTTGCGACAAGGCAAATGTGATCATGAAGGGAATGACGGTAGAAAACAAGTTCGTCCAAAAGGACGAGGTAGGAGGGATGGTGGCAGGGTTGGTTTGAACCCCCCCCCCCCTCAGATTGAGAATCTAGTTCCTCCTGTCCATCCTAGAAAGCCTCGTCATGATGATACGCTGTGTCTCGCAACTCCCCAGGCCTAATAACCAAGATCAACTGATCTATAAGCCATTGGTTCATTTGTGTTAAAGGGATGGAAATGATGGGAGTGGGAATAAATTCCTTCCCATTGCAGTAGGCGAACTCAAAGCTATGCTTATCTTCAAGTTCTTGTGCATCTAAGGGCAGGTTTTCCTGCTCCTTAGCGTAGAGAAAGTTATATCACTCATGTTGCTAGGTCAAGTCTTTAGGTCTCCAATTTTGGATCCTGAGGGATCGACGTGGTCCTAACATTAGGCTGGGTGGTTTCTCGACACCTATGATGCCTTGAACAATGAAGGGAACCTCAAGGTTAGAGGTAGCAACAATAGTAGTTGAAGAAGTCATCATTTTAAGGCTAAATGAGGTGAAAACAAGGGAAAACCAAAAGATCTAGCAGTGATCTAAGGCTTTATGTCTTCCAGAAGAACCGTCGGAGCGACCGATCTGCATTACACAATGTGTAAACAACCACAAGAGTTTTTAATGTTTACACTAGTGCGTATTAAGGTACAAAAGGCCTGCAAGACTACCATGAAACTAGGGGATCATATGGCGATCAGAGGCTTTATGTCTTGCAGGGTTTCAGAGTGACTGATCTGCACCACACAATGCATAAACAACCACAAAAGGGTGTTAATTTTATGCTAGTGCATGTCGGTGTATAGAATGCATACAAGACTACCATAAAACACGGAAAGGGCACCAAAAGGCCCTCCTTCTAGGGCCAAAAACTTGTAGCAACTGAAAACATCGGTGGCTGGAAAACACTGAGAGGTCATCGGTCAGACAGTCTTAACCCTAGATCTGTGTGAGGCCCGTGCTAGATAAAAAGGAAACAAGGTGCCCTGAATAGTCTGGTCGATCAGACAGGGACTTAGTCGGTGTCACTAAACCTTGTGCAAATGTGTAATTTGAAAACAATGTTTATGGCGTAAAATAATTATTATTATATGCGAGGAAATGAAAATGATGTAAAATGAAATGATAAGTAGGAGAATAAAGTAAACTTGAGTTAAGAAATGCACCACTTCAAGACTACGAATTTACTTTTTCAAGGTGGATACAATCGGTTGCGCGATGCTGGTAAGCACAGAGATCCCAAAAGTAACCAAGAAGTTCAAAGCAATCCAACTGTACGCTTGAACACAGATTCAAGAGCTAATGATGCCAAATGCTACAAAAGCAATAGAAAAGAGCTAATAGAATGCCAAATGGAAATGCCCACTGCTTAATTTTTGTCAACTCACAAATGTTAACAATGCTCAAGATTGCTAACCCTTTTAATTCTCAAATTGCCAACCATGCAAAATTTGCCACCCAACTGCTAAGAGCCAAAAAAATTTCCAACCCTTTGAGCGTTGCTTGTCGAGGTATTTATAGGGCCAGGAGGATGTGAAAAATGTGGTTTGAATCCCACACATCCTAGACCCACAAGATGTTGATGTGTCCATGCTGCATGGACATGCAAAGCTGATTGCTGATCCTACCACGCAGTAATCACGCTATCGAAACTGGAGATGCTAGGATTAGGTGCACCAACAATGCAAACAAGTACTAAAGTACACCGATGTAGTGTAGCTGCCTGCTACGCTATGCTACGCTGTGGCATGTAGCCTGTTAGCATAGCATAGCTGCTTGCTATGCTATGCTACGCCATGTAGCGTAGCATAGCATAGCCACCAGTCAAAAGAAGAAATTTGTGTTCGAATTAATTGCAGGTGCTTGATGTCTTTGTAGTGTATTAGCTAGTTCTATATGTTTGCTATGCTATGCTACGCTATGTAGCGTAGCATAGTGTACCAACTGGCCTTAACTGTGATTTGCACTTCAGTTGTAAACTTTTGTCTGATGATCATGCTGACAATCTACAACCTTTGTTCTCTATAATGTGAAGCCTTTGAACTTGGTGATCTTGCATTTTGAGATGCCTTTTGTCATTCTTGCATCATCGCTACGCTGTGCTACGCTGTGTAGTGTAGCATAGCATAGCAACCAACATAGCCTGCTTTTTGCTTAATCTGCTACTTTTCTAGTAAGAGGAGCTTTGCCGAAGGACTTGAAATCAAGTAAAGCAACTAGTTTTGAAGGCTAGAGGTGCTTGTTGAGTGCACTTTAAATCACTAAGTAAGTTGGGCCTTTCTATCTTTCTTTTGCTACGTTGTGCTACGCTACGTAGCGTAGCACAGTGTAGCACTTTTTCTTGCAACAGTTCATAGTTGATTGCCTGAACAACTATCTCCCGAGGCCTGCTACGCTACATATCGTAGCGTAGCATAGCAAACTTCTTAACTAGAAAACTTGTCAAACTATTTCGTGCATCCTAAGCACCGCCAACAACTCCACATGTGGTTTCTGAGTAAACTGTTAGCCAGATGAATTGTCCAAGTGGGCAGGTTGGAGAGTCTGTTGGGCCTATCAACACTGGGTGTAGAAAACTTGCCAAACTGGACAATCTGCACTCAGAGCATCCATTTCTTGCCAAACTATCATGACGTCGCACTTGTGGAAATCCTTTGCCTGAATTCTGAGACCCTGGTGAAGCAAGAGGGTCTCAAAATTTTAGGGTGTTTTAGGTCATGATGTTGCTTGTTGAATGCCTTGTGCACCTCATTCAAAGATAGGGCCACTAACTGGTTTTCATCTAGCAAATTTAGGTAGATTAATCTTTCTTTTTTTGCTAGACTTAGGTCAAGATTTAGATCACAAGCTATTAAGAGTGTAAGGAGCTTGAACTAGATTGGGAGCATTGGAAGTTTCCTATACACCAACTCATAGGGATAATAGCCAATAAGAATTTTCCATGTTGAACGGTAAGCCTAGAGGGCATCATTATATTTTGTACTCTAATCATTTCTATATTTTCTAATAGTTCATGTTAGTATTTTTGTGATCTCCCGGTTGGTTACCTCTACTTGACCATTGGGTTGGAGGTGGTAGGGTGCTGTTAATCTATGTTCAACCCCCAAAAGTTGCTCAACTTTCTAAAAGTGACACTTGTGCAATGAGTTCCAGTATTAGAAATTAGTGAACATGGCACCCCAAACCTATTGACAATATTTTATTGTATAAATCTAGTAGCAATGGACAATGTACAATTAGTAACAGCTACTAATTCTACCTATTTTGTGAAGTAGTTGACTACTATGATAATATATGCCTTTCCATTAGACATGGATGTGATGGAACCCATGAAGTCAATGCCCCATATGTCAAAAGGTTCCAATGGTTGAATCCGCTATTGAGGACCTTCCATGCAAGCAGTCATCTCCCCATCTCATTGACAACATTTACAAGATTGGACAAACTGGTGGGCATCCCTAAAGATTATAGACTAATAGTATCTTTCCATTTTGATTTTTATGGTTGTGCATCTCCCTACATAGTGGCCTCCGCAAGGTCCTTCATGAGCATCCTAGAGAACACTCAGTTGATATTTGTCAGGCACACACCAATGAAGCAAACCATTTTCACATGCCTTGTAGAGGTGTCCATTGATTTCCATAAAGTATTTGGCCTGATGAAGAAATTTTTACTTCTTTCTAAAGTCAAGATCTTGTGGCATCTCCTAAGTAAGAAGATAGGTGAGGATGCCATTGTACAATGTTGTTGCTGTGGGCATTTTTTCATTCATTACTCCTGTAAAGAGAAGTTCATCTGGAAAGTGATTAGAGAGTGGGCTCTCCTCCTTTTTATTATCCCATATTAAGTAAGAGAGGTTGTCAGTAACCACATTCTTAGTCCCTTTTCAATATACCATCATGAGATTGAATTCCTGCAAAATCATGAGCCACCGTATGACATGAGGGCTCGTTGTTGGCTTGTTCATGAGGAAGTGGATTGTACTATGGTCTATGTGCACAAATACTTTGTAGCCAAGAACATAGTGCCTAAAATGTTTAAGAGCATACACCACTTCCATTAGTTCCTTTTCCATGATTATGTAATTTAACTATGCTTCCATAATAATTTAGCTCACATGATGGATGTAGTATGGACATTTCTTATCATCCATCCGCATGAGCACTAATCCCAAGGCATAGTTAGATGCATCTATCATGATGTGGAAGGGTCTGGATTCGTCTGGTGCTCATAGGATTGGTATTCCTATGAGTTTCTCCTTTAACTATTTAAATGCATGTTCACATTCTTTAGTCCAGATGAAAGGTGCATCTTTCTTTGTAAGCTCTATCAACGGTTTTGCAATCTTAGAGAAATTCTCTATGAATAACCGATAGTAGCTAGTGTGTCCAAGGAATGATTGAACATCTTTAATTATATCTAGTTGATGTGTTATTCCTTGGATGACCCTTATTTTTTGGGTCTACCTCAATCCCTTTTTGCAAAATTTGATACCCTAGCACAATGCCTTCTTGGACCATGAGGTGGCTCTTTTTCCAGTTGAGCTACAAGTTTGTTTTAACACATCTCTTTAACACTTGCTCAAGGTGCTCCAAGGCTTACTCAAATGTAGCTCTACAGGTGGAAAATTCATCCATGAAGACTTCCACACCACTACCAATCTACTATTGGAAAATATTAAGGACCAAGCATTGAAATGTTGCATGGGCATTGCACAGACCAAATGGCATCTTACAATGTGCAAAAGTCCCCTAGGGACTTATGAATTTTGTCTTGGCTTGATCTTCTGGTGCAGTCTGGACTTGGTTATAGCCACTATAACAATCCAAGAAGCTATAATAACAATGCCCAGATATGGTGTCCAATACTTGATCCACAAATGGCAATGAAAATTGATCTTTAAACCTTTCCATATTCAACAGCCTAAAGTTGATGCAGGCCCATCACTTGCCATCCTTATTCGGCACAAGTATGAGTGGGCTAACCCACTCACTACCCATGATGGGATAGATGAACCCTACCTTGAGGAGTTGTTCAATTTCCTTCTTAATGATCTACTTTAATTTGGGGTTCAACCACCTCTTCAGCTATTTTTTAGGCTTTATGGCTAGGTTGGTGTAAATGTGATGTTGGCATATCCTTGGATTGATTCCTATTAGCTCAGGATATGACCAAGCAAAGGCTATTAGCCATTTGTTAACCACTTTTAACAAATTTTATTTTTGTTTAGGAGCAAGTTTGGCATTAATTATGACCAATTTACCATTGTTTAAAAATGCATATTCCATGCTAACCGATAAATCTTTTAGCTCTAGGGGCTCCTACTTGAAGTTATCAAGGATTTTCAACTCTCCCCAATAGGTATCATTATCTTCATCAAAGAGTTGAAAATGAACTTGTTCAAGTTTTTCCATGCCTTCAACATAAGCACATGTTAGGCTCTTAGTTGGCTCCATGCATAATGTGCTACTATCTAAGTTAGCTATCAGCCACTGGCTACCCTTCTATTTTGTGGCTACTACATACAAACACTTTTTAATATTGATTTCTTATGCACATTGATTGCATGCTTTAATGTATGTACTTTTGATGGACCAAATATTTTGCATGCAATTGCATCCATTATCATTTTACATGACACATGGAATACACTTCATATCTATCTTGTTCAATTCATTTTCTTTGGATATTTTTAGAGAGAGGTTCCTTATGTCCATATGTGTATTGACCGTGCTTAACCAAATTCTCCCCATAATAATGGAAAAGTCACTTTTATAGTTTTTAACCTTGATCACTAGAAAATTAGCAAGATAGGACCATCCATAATCTATGGTCACAATGTCCTTTGCTAATCCCAAAGAGACAGTAATTAACTGATTTGCCAATTCTAGATGGATGTTGCTCTTCTTAAGACATGATAGGTTCTAGGTCTTGTACATGTCATGGGAGATGAGATTAACTCCTGAACCAGAGTTAAGAAGATCCTTGCATGGCTCATGTCTAGTGATCTACAAGTAAATGAGTGGACTTCTTAGGTCATATCTTTTCATGGGAATATTACTAGCCTTAATCCATTTAGAAATATCATGAGTTAGCATCATAGTGCAAATTTGAGGTGGCAATTGGTTTGAAGGGCACTCAAAGGTATTTGATGTAGAGGATGAGGGTATTAGAGATGTAAGATGATCAGCCGCATTAGGTTATGAGGGTTGCAAAGGACTACTAGGTTGGAAGAAGGATCTTTTTCTGGATCAATTGTCCAAACCACTTAGTTGGAAAGACAATTATAAATGTATAGCCCTTGTAGCATTTCATTGTTGTAGCTATGAAGGAATCTCACCTTGCATAGATAAAGTAGGAGGTAACTAGGTTGAAGGTGGAGGTGTGTGTGTAGACAAATGTGAAGGGTGGTATGGATATGGGTTCTCCCCTTGAAAAAATGGTGAATGTGTTCAGTGGTACTTTGGAGGGTAATAGTGATGCTAAAATGAGGTATGACTTGTAGAACTTCTTGGAGAGATGGATTTCTAAACATAGTACCCGTATGGATCTAGTTACCTATAATGGTACTACTGCCTTGGTAGTGGCATTCCCCATGATTATGATTAGTACCACTATTGGTATTATTCATAAGGTTGTGAAGGAGCTCCACTTGGGTAGTAAACTTCTTGTTATTAGTGGAACTGTCTTGGATTTCCTTGAGGGTAAGGCAATCATCTAGGTACTTGCCTACATGCTAGTCAAGGATTCAATGCATACATCCGAGATTCTTGTAACTGTGATACTACAAGGCAACAACCCTTAGGATGTTTGTATTGAAAAATGTCACAATCAGTTTCATCATCAAAGTTGATTTTCACAACTTCCTCTATGGTTGTAGCTTTGCTCTTACCTCTTTGGTAGGCATGTTCAGCTTCTTTTCACCTCCTACAGTTACAATCACTATTTTACTCTTTGGATTCTTTGACGATCTTCATAGTAGTTTGAAATTTTTCATCCAAAGAGTCCCATAATTTATCAACCTTTGCCAAAATATTAAAAAAAAAAATTGGATGGGCGAGGTTTTCTTGTTCACCACTTCATCGAGTGGTGACTCCTCCTCATCACAAAATCAAACCTCCCATTTCTTGATGGAAGGATCCCTATTATACTCTTTTGCACTTTTTCTTTTTCATAGCTCACCTTCTTCTTTTGCTACCTACTCAATTAACCTTTGGATCTAATGAGCTCTCATTTTAGACAATCTTCCTTGGGCATACACCCCAAGGGTTCTTCTAGGTTCTACTCTAATCCCATCTATAATGTGGCAAAGTTGTTCCATCTAAGAATAACCATGGCCAAGGCATCAGTATAAGAGTGAATGTATTTATCCATGATGGCATCCAAAGTTTCATGTATTCCCTATTTCTAGCCTTGGATTTACCTTCTCAGATTAGACACTCTAGAGTATGTCTAGTATTTATCATTAAATAGCTCTAACATGGTACTCCATCAGTGAATGGATTCTGGTTCCAAGGACTAATACTAGCTTTTCACTTCCTTGATGAGTGTCCTAGGTAAAAGCTTGAGTTTCTACCATTCATTTTCTATGCTTTGTAAGGCACAAGCATCATGGAAAGCTTGTAGATGTGTCTATGGATCCGAATTATGTCCCCCCTCAAATCATGGGATATTATTTATGTCTAAGCACTTGATCCAACTATCTTTCCTATTCCTAGTTGGAATTCTAACTACCTTTGCAATGTTGAGCATGCTTCAAGTTGCCAATATAGGTTTATCATCATCACTATGTCAATGATTCTAATGATGGTTTTGGTAACCCCTTCGGTCTTGGTGGCCTTCATGATCATTATTGTCTCATTGATCACCTACATGGTGATTATTTCAATGGTGGCTTCTATGAGAACCAACAAATGAAGAGGAATGTTCAGAATTAGATGAAGAGGATGGAGAGGAAGGTGGACTACCACTACCACCATGGTGTCCACCATCACTTTTTTGCTCATTACAACCATAATCCTTAGATCCCTTGCTATTGTGATATTTGCATGAGTCCCTACCTTGGCTGTCACTTTTTGCTGAACCCAATTTATGAATAGTGAATCATGGGTTCAAGGTCGCAGCCTCATCACCAATAATAGGGGGTGGAGAATCTTCATGTTGAGAACCTTCAAAGGGAGGATCCTCATTGTCATCTTGATTTAGTAGGAACAAGGGATTAGTGTAATGTTTTCCCTTTATAGCCTCATGGAGCTTCTCTTGATGTCAATCTCACTTGTGTTGTGTTTCAGTGAGATAGTAGTTCTGAGTGTCATAACCATTCACAATGTATTCTTCATGAAGATCTACAATGTCCAACTTCTTTAAGGATTTGAAATAGCATCCTAAGCACAAATTAATCAGGGGGCAAGACAATGTCACCCTCCATATCACGCCATTGCAACTGTTCATCCTAATGTAGGATGAAGTTGAAGTTTGGTACATACTCATCTAGATGAGTATATACCACTTTGCATGCTTGTGGGACCAACGGGTTGACATCTTCATCTCTTTGGAAAGAAGAAGACATTTTGCAAAATGAATAAAATTATTAGCGTGCATAGTAGTTTATATGTCATTGAGAGTAATGTTGACCTTGAGTTCATCCAACAATATGAATAATATTCACCAATCCTAGATAGCACACGATTCAACAAACAAAGTCCCTAGCAATGGTGCCAATGATGAGCAATGAGTTACCCTTACACCCAACCATACGAATCACAAGTGTTCATGCATGATCTAGTAGAATTTCGTGGACTTTATAGTTTTTGGTGCACTAGCCTTCTAGAGAGTGAATATTTGCCTTAATGTCAATCATTGTCTTCCCAATTACACTTGTGAAGTACACTGGTATGGTTAAGTGTAATTGAGGCATCTAATTTTTATCATTTTATATTTTATGGTTTGGTATTCAAAGGAAGATAAAAATAATTGGATTAACTAATTACTAGTATCTAACTTGTCCTAACATAAGCACCCGGTCCCACTTTCCACACATGTCTTGAACCCATGTATCCACTGTTGGATTGCAAAGCACTACGCTACTGGGCATACCAAGCAATAACTTTGCTGAGATTACCAAGTGAATATGTGTTATACATGAAGCAGTTATACTTATGTGTTTAATCTATCTTGCTTAATTGCTTCATTAACTTAATTATTGGAAAATATTTAATAAACAATTGAAAACAATAAATGCATAAATAAAATATTTAATCTATCCAAAGTGTCACAAGGTTTATTAGAAAGCTCATCTTTATTGTCACACACATTGTCATGATCAGGTACAACAATGCTTGAATAAAGATCCGTACACTCAATGACTCTTGCTACAAGCACTAGAAAGAAAAATTCTAACTCTCAAATGAACAAACTACAAGAGCTTCACTACTACTAAAATCTCGATGCCATAAATGTGGCTGGTAAATGCATATTTATAGGTGAAATATAGACACTATGTTGATGGGGCCTCTTCAACGCATGATATGATATGTCAACAAGGCCCAATTAATATGGCCACATCAATGAGGCCTCATCAACACAACCAACAGAACTATGACTCATTAGATGCCAAAGGAAGAAAACCCCAAGGAACACTCTCAAAGAACAATCTAGATTCACTATTCTATATCAAATAAAGCATTCTTTTCTTTTTCTTTCTGCACTTTCTCTATTATTTTCTTTACGCATAATGTTAAATGTTACATATATTTGATGTTTGGTATGTTATCTTCTTATGCACAATATAACATATATTTGACATTTTCCATGANCTTCTTATGCACAATATAACATATATTTGACATTTTCCATGACATCCGAGAATGGGATGTCACAACAATAGTGTTAGGCTATATGTCCAATAGTTAATTAGTCATAGTGTATCGTCATTCATAAGTCTTATGAGTTGCAACACCACTCTAACTAATTGCTAAGTTATTATCCTATGGAATCCATCACCTATGTTTTTTGGATAGTTTACCTTTTTGTAACTTGGCTAACAACATAGGAAGCCATTGTGTCAATCTCTACAAAGATTTTCAACCTTCCCACAAAGAAAACAAGAGAGTAGTTCACATGTGGTTCCACTACATGCAAACTACTACTATTAGCTACCACCTCTAGACTCTCTAGCCTACTTGAACCTACAAGGCTTACATCTAGAAGGCTAGGTTCTCTTCAAAGGCAAATATGGACAAGCCATTTCTACTTGTTAGCTTCACTTAAGCTCCATTTCTCACACCTAAGCATCCTCATATGTGATCAAATGAAGAGGAAGTAGATGATTCTTAAAAAATGGACATAACCCTCAAATGAACTACTTTACTTGTGCCACCTTGTTTGTTTGAAGATGCAACACACATGCTTAACTTAGAATACTTAGCACTATACTTCAAAACAATATGATTATCTTTAAAAAATTAGTTAAATTTATCCTCCTTATCCTACTCATACTTTGAGGGAACATTATGCATCTTAAAAATAAGTAAGAGCTTACTTCAAAGAACATAGTGTTCTTCTAGAATTTCACCTTCTTATTTACAATCCACCATTGACTAGCTACACTCTTTAGCTAATACATCACTAGTCATGTTTGCTGTGCTTGAGAGAAACACATAAACTTGAAAGCTTTATCAATCTCCTCAAGCCATTATATGATAATTATGAAATCATTCTTATCATTGAACATGGGTGGTCCCAACTTTAAAATTTCTCAATAAGCTCTCATTCCATGGGTTTCCTACCACCGCCCAACCCAATACCTCCAAACAATGGAGTATTTAGGTTCATCTTTATCTTTTGCTATAAAAAACTCAAACTTAACTATAGTTGATGTTTTTCAAGCTTAACTTTGTGTTTGGAATAGGATTTCTAGGAACAAAAGTTTGCATCTCAAGTCCTAATTTCTACATAACCAAAGGATTCAAAATGGCATCAAGATTTGTTGTTGGATTGCTAGACCTAACATCCTCATTCCTACCTACTTCATAGCCTCTCTTACCACTTGCCAGCACTAAACAAAAATAGTAAGCCATCAAGAACTAAGGAAAACCTATGCTTTAATACTAAATTGCAATACCCTCCTACCATACCTTGAGCTAGAAAAGCATTACATAGGTTAAACTCCTCGTCCATTCATAGGTCATGGTAAAATAACTATCGTTGAATGATAAATGATAGTAAAAAATGGAAATGTATATGGTGAGAACAAGTTAAGATCTCATTAAATAATTATGGATCATGATAATAGAAAATCATGATCAAATAATTATGTAAAAGTATAAACCTAGCTATATAATATTATTAGATATAAACATATAAAGAAAAAAAATCTCATAAATAGAATGATGCATGTGTATTAAACATATACTATAATAATAACATATGGTAGTACAACATAACATGTAGTATAAGATAACTACTATCTATATGAAATTCCAAAATAGAAAGTAGGTACAAAAGCCAACTACATAAATATCAATATATCAAAAAAATGAGAAAGACTATATCCACTAAGGAACATATATCATAAGCACATAGTGCAACTACTATCGTCATGGCCTAGCCCTATTCCTTCATGCACCTCATGAGTGAAAATAAAATGAAGTCAATACATGTCACATCCCCATTTTCAAATGAAGTCATTATATAATAAAGATGGTATTTCTTTATAACAAATGATGTAATTATTGTAATAAGACTTGAAAGGATAAGATGTAACACGATCCCAAAGTACACATTAAGGTGACTTTTTGGGGTTTTCCCTAAGGTATTTATACCTAGGAATTAGAGGTCATGCTAACATGGAGTTGTGAAGCTAGTAAGGTGTTTAACAAGTGTTAAGTAAAGTGAGTTAGAAAGGTGACTAGTTATCTCTTCTAGCTAATTATAGGCCTAATTGTAATGACAATGTTGAATTTCCTCTAAGGAATAGATTCCAAGAGAAGATAGTCCCAAGCAACCATAAAAGCATGATCCATATACATTATTGTCAAATTAATAAATCATTCTTTTCATTTCCTTGTGCATTTTCCCTATTATATTCTTTACACACAATGTTCAATGTTATATATATTTGATGTTTTCCATGATATCCAAGAATGGGATGTTGCAATTTGTATCAAAGCAAACTACAATCCATGCCTAATTAGAATCAAGTACCAACTACAACTTGATGACAAACCATAAGTCATAATCTAGGAAGATGAACCATCGCAAGATGTGCATAATGTCCAAGATGAACCATGCAAACAAGAAGATTCCTTTCTATCAATTTTCATGGATATGCATAACTAGAGTTTGAAGAGTCCTGACCACACATTAAGAAGGTACACCAAATATGAGAGACACTGGTAAGACAAGTATAATATCAATCCAAGTATTATTAATGTAGGCTTCTCCCTAATTGACTAAGGTTATTCTTGTGTCTTTTCCATGAGGCTAGTAAGCCATAATCAAGGTTTTCTAAGATATTATCTTGTTATTTTTCTTACTTTCCTAGAACACCAAACACTAGTAACCTGATAATCTATACCCTTATCTAGATTCTAATCATTAGTGAACATAAGAAAGGTCTTCTTAGAACTAACTATCTTGATCATCCTTATTTTATTTGCTAAGTTTGCTTATCATTTATAATTAAACTTAAGTCACTTAGAAGCTTCATGTTAGCCAAGTGTTAAACTAGTGATATTATTTTAGCAAAAATGGATCATTTACTCTTCTAAAATCTTTTAAATTTAACTTAGTAGTTTTTTTCCAAAACCTTATTCAACGTGTAGAACTCATTAAGACAATTTCAGTTATACCAATTTCATCCCAATCAGACATAAGGTTTGAGAAATATTAAACTTTTAAATTTCTCATAATACATGCTTTAAAAAAATTAAAATTTAAAAATCTTTAAAATGTTAAATTCAAAATTGAAAATAAAAATTTTAGAAGTTAAAATTAAACTCGATCTTGAAATTTCCAAATCTAACTCTTAAGCCTTAGCCAACTAGCCACCAAGTCCAATTACTTAGTTGTCCTTAAAATGGAATACCATATAAAAATATTTAAAATTTAAAATTTTAAAATTAAAAATTAAAAATTATTATTATTATTTAATAAACTTTAAATTTTATCCTAACCTTAAAGGATTAGAACTAGGCTGCTACATTGTAGCTAAGGTTGTGCAGCACCAGCCCAGCCACACCCTTGAGTAATATAAAGATGCACTTTGATGCATGAAAAAGCTATGCCTATGGTAGGCACCCTATACTATTAGTTGTCACATCCTATGACATTTTCTCTTGCACCCTCATGTGGTTCTTAACTACAATTTAGCTCACTACAGTCACCATTGCTTATTCCAATCACCAACAAGTCACTGCTTCTCTACCTACCTCCCACTATCTTTCTCATAGGCACCACTATGACATGCCACACTTTGTGTCACTACCTAACATCATCTTCGCCTCTTATACCTCCACCACCTTCTACACCCCACTCACTACCATCATTTACAAAGTATGCTCCACCATCCTTATTGCCATAATTACCATTTCAATGTCTACGAGCACTAAAATGCCCCCAAGTACCTACTAGCTAGTACTTGAAATGCCCAACATCCCTACCAATTAGTAACTACCAGTTAATGAATAAGAGAACTATCAATTTCTACGTATCAATTACTAGCAAGACTATAGATCCCCACCAACCGATGCCTATAGTGGACATGAAAAAGTTCATCAACTAATATAAAAATTTTGCCTTTTAAATTTAAAGTCTAGAATTTCAAAATTAAATATTTGTGTGTATCAAAATTTAATCAAATTGATAGTTTAGTAGAAGATGGTATAAGAATTTTGTAATTAAGCACACATGTCCTGGAGTACTGCTAGGATGGATGACCTCTCAAGAAGTCTCAAAATTCATGCTAAATTACTAAATTTTGAAAGCCTTAACTTTTGATCCCAAAAGTCTCTTTCAATGAACAAAGAGTTATTTCCAATAAATTCAACCTCTCAATCACATTGATAAAGTCAAATCCATCCTAAAACTATCTTCTCTTTAAATTTTTCTTAAAGAATATTAGGATCTAAATTTAGCATAACTCAAGCATTTGATGTGTGTTTCTAACATATGAATCTTAAATCATGCCTTAGTAGGTCATAACCTAGATCAACTCACCATGCCTAACAATCTAATTATTAGAAATAATAAATCTAACCCTTTTAGCCATCTTGGATCTTAAGATTAGGTGGTTAATCCATGCACATAGTTAGAATTAGATTATTAACCCTTAATATATCATTAGTGACATTGTTGGAGTTAGTGTCTAAAGGGACTAGTAATATCATTATGAGTCTAGAAAATATAGTCAAGTTATCACCAACCCAAAAAATCAAGAAGTTAATGAATTAATTGGCATACCAAAAATCCAAGAAAGATATATGCTAATCCAACTAGCAACTAGATCTTGTAGCAGACATCAACCATCATGGAAAATCATAACCTTATCTTGACAAGGTATATGAGCTAGAAGAGAACTTAGATCTAAAAGCTGTAATATACAATGTGCTTGTAAGATCCCTAGCCAATGCAAGATATCATCCACTATGTCCACCTTGGGCCTTAAACTAACATGAGTACCAACATCCATGCATCCATGCTGAATTACAAGATTTGAATGCTAATATCTTATGCCTATAAGAAGTCTTGATATGAGAATACCAATTCCAATCTAATTTAAGAAATTTGGGATCTGAAGGTGTCTACATGAAAAATGATTCTTGTGGTGGTTCTTTTTATAAGCCATATTGATTAGTTTAAGGTAAGAACCACAACATGGATGGTTGCATAATCTTCTACAAAAAAGCCAAATTAGAGTTGATATAAAGATTGAAATGGAGATTAGGAGACATGATTCTTGAAATTCCATAACTTCAAGCCATGAGAAAGAAGGAAACATTATGATGTCAAAGAAATCACATAGCCTCGTCATTGGAACTTAAAATGTAATCATCATGAAGATATGTATGTATGGCCAACACACATTTGATTACTGGCCCAACATGCCTAGACATCAGACTCTATCAAGTATCTTACTTGATTAACCAAATCAAGGAAATTTTGAAGAACAAGATATTCCTAACTTATACTTGCCTAAACCCAATGTCATTCATCTTCTGTGAAAACTTTAATACTAAAGTGAAAAGTGGTGTTCATCAATTCCTAAAATACAAAATAATGAAAGAGTCTTTAAAAGAAGAATTTAATTTAAAGAAGATGTTTCTATTAATTCATCATATTATTTCATTAACCAATGCATACTCCATCTATTTTAAGTCCTCAACAAAGAAATTGAATCCTAGAAATCGAGAATATATGATACTAATAGATATTGTTCATAAAGAACTAGAATTTACCAAATACAACATATGTGATGAGACGCGATTTACACTAGGCCGCGATATCGTGTACGCGATATCGCGTCTTCTCCTGCGATATCGCGCACGCGATATCG